>CAUYTI010142229.1:0-28127 GCA_963575145.1 Galago senegalensis | reverse complement strand
GTGGTCCCAGCTACTTGGGAGGCGGAGGCAAGAGACTCGCTTGAGCCCAGGAGTTGGAGGTTGCTGTGAGCTGTAATGCCATGGCACTCTACCCAGGGGGACAGCTTGAGGCTCTGTCTCAAAAAAAAAAAAAAAAGACTAGCCTGAACAAGAGCAAGAACACTGTCTCTACTCAAAATTGAAAAATTAGCTGAGTGCTGTGACAGTCGCCTATAGTCTCAGCTACTTGGAAGGCTGAGGCAAGAGGATCTCTTGAGCCCAGGAGTTTGAGGTTGCTGTGAGCTATGATGCCACACCACTCTAGCCTAGGCAAGAGTGAGATTGTCTCAAAAAAAAGTAATCCGAGATTATTCTTTCTCTGCACCATTGCTCTCAGATTCTATACATGTTACTTGCAACAGAATAAGGCAGCTCCAGCCTAACTCAGCATTTTCTCCATTCAAAATGATTAGCAGTCTGACCAGCTTCTCTCAAACCTAATTTAAATTCTCAGGATGATCCAATTGATCCAGATAGAGTTTAGATGTTCACCTGGCCTAAAGCCAGAGGTGTTAGGTCATCTAATACACGGCTGCTGAGACCCACCCTCCAGGTGCGTGGGCATTTCTCAGTGGTGTTGGGGGAAGGGTTGTGAATGAAGGTTAAAATCTAAAAAATTTACTCTACTGATCTACTCACCTCAGCCTCCCAAGTGCTGGGATTATAGGCATGAGCCACTGTGCTGGTCCCTACTAGAAGTTTTATATATAAGAATGTTCAGGCTTAGCACCTGTGGCTCAAGTGGCTAAGGCACCAGCCATATACACCTAAGGTGGCGGGTTCGAATCCAGCCCGGGCTGCCAAACAACAATAACAGCTGTAGCCTAATTAAAAAAAAAAATAGCTGGGCATTGTGGCGGGTGCCTGTGGTCCCAGCTACTTGGGAGGCTGAGGCAGGAGACTTGCTTCAGCCCAGGAGTTGGAGGTTGCTGTGAGCTGTGATGCCACAGTACTCTACCCAGGGTGACAACTTGAGGCTCTGTTTAAAAAAAAAAAAAGAATGTTCAGAGCCAGGCAAGGGCTTGAGCCAGAACGAGATCCCATCTCTAAGAAATAGCCAGACGTAGGACAGTGCCTATGGCTCAGTGGGTGGGGCGCCAGCCCCATATACCAAGGGTGGCTGGTTCAAACCCGGCCCCAGCCAAACTGCAACAACAATAAAAAAATAGCTGGGCGCCTTGTGGTGGGTGCCTGTGATCCCTGCTACTCGGGAGGCTGAGGCAAAAGAATTGCCTAAGTCCAGGAGTTGGAGGTTGCTGTGAGCTGTGTAACAGCATGGCAGTCTACTGAGGGTGATAAAGTGAGACTCTATCTCTACCAAAAAAAAAAAAAAAAAATAGCCAGGCTTTGTTGTAGGTGCCTGTAGTCCTAGCTACTAGGGAGGCTGAGACAAGAGAATCACTTTAGCCCAAGAGTTTGAGGTTGCTGTGAGCTGTGCGACCACGGCACTCTACCAAAGGCAACATAGTGAAACTCTGTCTCAAAAAGAAAAAAAAAAAAGAAGAAGAAATGCTCATTGTCCCTAATTATCAGAGAAATGCAAATCAAAACTACTTTGAGATATCACCTAACCCCAGTGAGAATGGCCCACATCCCAAGGTCCCAAAGCAACAGCTGCTGGTGTGGGCGTGGGGAGAAGGGAACACTCCTGCACTGCTGGTGGGCTGCACCCTAGCACAGCCTGTGTGGGGAGAAGCGTGGGGAGACCTGAAAGAACTGAAAGCAGACTTTCCATTTGACCCTGCAGTTTTACTACTAGGCATCTACCCAGAGGAAAGAAAGACACTGTACCATGGAAACAACATTTTCAGTCAAATGTTCATAGCCTCTCAATTCACAGTAGCAAAGATGTGGAAACAAGCCAAGTGCCCATCAGCACGTGACTGGATCAATAAACTGTGGCATATGTACATCATGGAATACTACTCAGCTCTAAAAAAAAAAGAGGAAATTTTGCATTCTTTATAACAACCTGAATGGATTTGGAGAATATTTTCCCAAGTATTGGGAGATTGGAAAACAAGCATCACATGTACTCGATACCAATTTGAAACTAGGAGATCAATAATCACAAATCTCAGCGAAACTCAAGGAGACAGGGGAGGGTTGCAGTGGCTTCCCTCCCAGTGGGTACAACACATGGGTAAATGGCATACTCCCTGGCTGTAGGACACAACCACATCTCTGAGTTTTCTTTTTTTCTTTTCTTTTTTTTTTAGAGACAGAGTTTTACTTTGTTGCCCTCTGCAGAGTCCTGTGGCATCACAGCTCACAACAACCTCCAGTTCCTGGCTTAGGTGATTCTCTTACCTTAGCCTCCCGAGTAGCTGGGACTACAGGCACCCGCCACAATGCCTGGCTATTTTTTGTTGCAGTTTGGCCAGGGCTGGGTTTGAACCCACCACCCTTGGTATATGGGGCCTGCACTGCCCACATCTCTGAGTTTTACCTGTCATGTGTAAAGTACATAACCTGATGGTTTGTACCCTTATATCAATCTTAACTTAAAAAGAAATAGAAAAAAATTAGTTCAATTTGTCCCAAAACAAACATATATATGATCTCCCTGCCTACACATCTATAAATACATTGCTATTCAAGCAAATGTCATAACCATTTAGCTGCAAATGTTCAACTTCTCTCTTCCTCCGAACCGGGAATCCCATCCAATCCCATCAAGTCTTATCTACTCCCCCATCTACTTCTCTCCACTCCATTATACTACCCTAGTCCACCATGCCATTACTTTTTTTTTTTTGAGACAGAGTCTCAGTTTGTTACCCTCAGTAGAGTGCTGGGATGTCACAGCTCACAGCAATCTCAAACTCTTGGCTCGGGTGATTCTCTTGCTTTGGCCTCCTGAGTAGCTAGACTACAGGTACCTGCAATAATGCCTGGCTATTTTTAGAGATGGGGTCTCCCTCTTGCTCAGGTTGGTCTCAAACCCTGAGCTCAGGCAATCAGTCCCTCTTGGCCTCTCAGAGTGCTGGGATAACAGGCATGAGCCACCACACCCTGCCTTGTTTTTCTGAGAGTCTCATTCTGTCACCCAGGCTAGAGTACTCTTGCATCACAGCTCACAGCATCCTCAATCTCTTGGGCTCAAGCGATCCTCTTGCCTCAGCCTCCTGAGTAGCTGGGATTACAGGTACCCACTATGACACCAGGTTAATTTTCCTATTTTTAGTAGAGACAGGGTCTCACTTTTGCTCAGGCTGGTCTTAAACTCCTTTGCTCAAGCCATTCACCTGCTTTGGCCTCTACAGTTCTGGGATTACAGGTGTGAGCCACCGTGCTTGGTCCCCATCAGGTCATTTCCTATCTGCCAAAGCCTCCTAACTCAGCTAGGAATATTTTTTTTATCCACTTTGGCCCATCTCTAATTCTTTTTTTGGATTCACAGAGTAAATTTTTCAATTTGCCAATCCCATTAAGCCACCACTTTTAAACCCTCGGTAGTTCCCCACTGTCTTGAGGACACACTCCACAGATTGGCCCTGAATGGCCTGGCCTCACTCAGTGTGGTCTCATTTTGCTCAGCTGCTGTTTGCACCAGGAGCATCATGCTTTTTACAGTCCTATAGAACAGGGGTGACGTGTAATTTACCTTCCAACTCAGACACTTCTGAGAGCAAGTAAGCCCTGCTCTTGGCAAATGGGAAGTGTGTTGACATATTCTCTCTGGCCCCAGAACTTTTGCCCATGCGTTTCTTTTATCTGGAATCTCCCCACTCCCTCTTTTGCCTTCTACTTCAGATCAACCCTTCAGATCAATCTACTTCAGTTCCAGGTCACGTCATTCCTGAAGGGGAGGCCTCCCTCAGGAGGCTCTCTAATCTGGATTCACACCATGGTGTGTGTGTTAACGCTGTGTTCTCAGTTGTGATCTCATAGTGTGGCTGTTTCCTGCACTACACTTTTAACTCTTGAGAATGTCAGTTTTTGCTCTATTATAATCCCCCCACCCTCTAGAAAAATGTCAGGAAGCAGTAAGTTCTTACATTTTTATTAAACAAATGTCAACATAGAGCACTGGGTAGAGTGTGTGTCTCTGCTGAAGGTGCCCACAGTGTGGTGTGGAGCCCAATGCTGTGCTAAATGGCCATCCGCTGGTGTGTCTCTGCAGAATGCCCAGCTCTATGCTCTACAGGGAGGTTTTAAAGCTCCCTGGCCACTCTCCCAGGGCATCCATACGATTGTCAGGGGAGTCAACACTTCTTGATCATTTTCTTAAACAAAAGTAGGAGAGCTTGATCTGTAAGATAGATGGGCTATATATCCATTTGCAATGAGAGCGATTGTTCCAATGACCTGGGGAAAGGTGTCTGAGTGCCAAGTGTCCACTAGGAATGATGAGAGGCAATGCTGGAATCAGCTTGTGAAAAACTAATTAAAATATTAGTGATGGGTGGCACCTGTGGCTCAGTGAGTACGGTGCTTGCCCTATATACTTAGGGTGGCGGGTTCAACCCTGGCCCTGGCCAAACTGCAACAAAAAAATAGCTGGGCATTCTGACGGGCGCCTGTAGTCCCAGCTACTTGGGAGGCTGAGGCAAGAGAATCACCTAAGCCCAGGAGTGAGAGGATGCTGTGAGCTGTGACATCATAGCACTCTACGGAGGGCTATATGTGAAACTGTCTCTACAAAAAAATAAAAAATTAAAAAAATTTAAAAAAATTAGTGATATATGAAATCCATATACATATGTTTATGTATATCTATGAAGGCAAATATAGGTGATATATAACCAAGGGAGTGACTTCATTAAATTTCAAGTTTAAAGGAAACCAAAAGGGTTTGAAGGAAAAGTTGTAGAGAATACAGAAGTTGAGGCTGGGCGGTGGCTCACGCCTGGAATCCTGTCACCGTGGGAGGCCAAGGTGGGTGGACTGCCTGAGCTCACGCCTGGAATCCTATCACCGTGGGAGGCCAAGGTGGGTGGACTGCCTGAGCTCACAGGTTCCAGACCAGCCAGACCAAGAGCAAGACCCTGTCTCTAAAAAAGAAAAAAATAGCCAGGCACTTTGGAGGGCGCCTGTAGTCCCAGTTACTCAAGAGGGAGGCTGAGCCCAGGAATTTGAGGTTCCTATGAGACGTGATGCCATGGCACTCTACTGAGGGTGATAAAGTGAGACTGTCTAAATAAATAAATAAAACAGAAGCTTAAACTATGAACACAGTACTGAGATTTACACAGAAAGGACGAAAAAGGACCAATACAAAATTTCTGAGGTAGAATGGACGGTGCAGTCATCCCTTACCATCTGTGGGGAATTGGTTCCAGGACTCTCGTTTACCGGAATATGGGCGTTAGGCTTTAGGATGCCAGGATTAGATTTCAATTCAATAATTATGTTCTTGTTGCCTAGACGATTTGTGTACAAGAAGCTACTAAAACAATCAAAACAGTATTAAAATATCCTAGAATCTCCACCTATCTCATCATCCCCCAAGTCCCTGCCCAACCAGAGGTGGCAGTCTCTTATAGGTGACGCTTCAGGTTTGCAGGTTTCTGCAGGTACAGAGGGGTGACTGTATTTGGACAGCAGTGAATAAAAGATGGAGGGTGACAGGATGGAGTAACGTAGCGTCAATGTTCTTATTTGGTATTTTGAGGTTGGCTTCTTAAACAACTCCTTTTCTTTGTATACACATTTTTTTAAGTAGAGGAAGTGGAATCTTTGTAGCCACCTTGATGCCTATTAGATTTTGCAAATAATTTCCTCTTAGTACTTCCTCTAAGAACTTTCTTTTCTTTCTTTTTTTAGCGGCAAAGTCTTACTTTGTTGCCCTCGGTAGAGTGCCGTGGCGTCACAGATCACAGCAACCTCTAGCTCTTGGGCTTAGGTGATTCTCTTGCCTCAGCCTCCCAAGTAGCTGGGACTACATGTGCCCACCGCAGCACCCGGCTATTTTTTTTTGTTGTTGTTGTTGTTGTTGAAGTTTGGCTGGGGCCGGGTTCAAACCCATCACCCTTGGGATATTGGGCGCTGCCCACTAAGAACTTTCCATTCGAAATTTAACTTATTGCCATCCAAGAATTTATTAGTCCAAATCCCCCAATACAATGGCCATACACAAGGTGGACAAACTCCACTGAGGATGAGCTATAGGGTATCAGCACAATCTAGGAAATTTCCCCAAACACTTCCAAGAACCTACAAACTCTGCCTATCAGCAGAGGGGAGGCATAGGAGTGTCAAGCATGTGCATTACAAAAGTACCTCTTCCCAGAACTTCCGTCCCTGCCCCTGCCCAACACCGGGAACCATGTTCCCCTGATCGCTTATGATTAGGAAATTATAAAATGTACCATACATCTTCCCCAGAAGTTAAGTTAGGATTTCCTGGGTTCTAATCAGAGGACTTTCTAAATTTAAGAATACTATTTGGAAAGACCTTCCTCTGGTTTGGCAAGGACATGGAAGATGATGTCACAGGTTGTGTTTCTGGGATATTTTAATATACTCTCCTATTGTTTTAGTGACTTCTCATATACAACTTTCCTAGGCAACAAGAACATAATTAAGGAATTAAAATCTTATCCTGGCATCCAAAATCTAACAGAAGAGTTATTATCTTCTTTTTGTTAGTGATTTCACAATACTAAGTGGTTCTCAGTCTGACCACCTAAGGATATCCCTGCTAACTAGCACTAGTAAAGAATGCCAAAATTAAGGACCCATAAACTGCTATCCTAGATTCTGTAAAAGTAATATTTTTTCCAAGGAGTATGAAATTATCCAAATGGGAAGTTAAATAGTATAAAATCCCTTCAGTTGATGTTAATTATCTGGGATTTTCACTAGTCATATGTTGTGATTATCAACTGTTTGGCTTATTGTTTCATTACCAATAAGGCAAGATACAGAGTTTATTCACAGAAAAGCTGCAAACTGCACTGGCAAGACTGTTGCAACTTTTCATTTAACTGTATAATTCTGTGAACTCATAAAGTATGATTTTTTTCCAAATACAAATCTCTAAGTTTCAATATTTTAGTACAAATTTCGAAGATTATTTCTCAGAAAACAAAGGTTGCTAGAAGGCCAGGTGTGGTGGTTCAAGCCTGTAATCTCAGCACTCTGCCAGACCGAGGCATATGGGTTGCTTGAGCTCACTAGTTCTACACCGGCCTGAGCAAGTGGGTGACCCTCTCTAAAAATAGCCGGGTGTTGTGGCGGGCACCTGTAGTTCCAGCTACTCGGGAGGTGGAGGCAAGAAAATTGCTTGAGCCTAAGAGTTCCAGATTGCTGTGAGCTATGATGGTACAGCACTCCAGGGAGGGGAAGAGCAAGACTGGTCTCCAAAAAAATACCAAAAAAGGTTGACATGTGCTTTCAGAAAACGAGTAAAAAGTCGAGGCTTAAGCCTGTAATCCCAGGAGACCCCGTCTCTAAAAATAGCTAAATCACCAGTCTTGGCAGGCGCCTGAGGCAAGAGAATCATTTGAACCCAAGAGAAAACATGTAAACTCGGCCCTGGACAAACTGCAACAAAAAAAGTAGCCGACATTGTGGCGGGTATCTGTAGCCCCAGCTACTCTGGAGGATGAGGAAGAGAATCACCTAAGCCCAAGAGCTGGAGGTTGCTGTGAGCTGTGTGAGGCCACAGCACTCTGCCATAAAGTGAGACTCTTATCTCTACCAAAAAAAAAAAAAAAATGACAGAACGGAGCGCAGTTGTAACTGAAGACTTTATTATTTGAATTATGCGTCTGATCACAAAACTCTATCTGCTAATGGTTAGTTTCTCTAAAACTTGTAACACAATAACCCAAGAAAATAAAAAAATAAACAAAAGCCTTTCATGGAATACTTCCCACACGAGAAAACCACCGTTTTGGGAACGCACGCTTCATTGCAATCAAACTCCTCTGACTTGGAAGGTGGGCTTTCACACCCAACCAAATTACTGCAAATGAGATTAGATACTTTAAAACTTTCAATAACTCAAAACCGATCTGCAACCTGGAAAAACAACAAATGAAGCGTACAAAAGGTTTGATTACAAAAACAATGCTTTCAAAAACAGACTAAAGCGGGGCACGATCCAGGGACAGAAACAGGAGGGACTAAGACAGAGCCGCCCGCGCACCACCACAGCCGCCCGCCTGCCCGCGTAACGCCCAGTTGCCCGGCAGGTGGGTTCCCAGGCTGCCCGGCGTGACGCCGCAGCCCTGCCCAGCCCCCCCGCCCCGTACCCCCGGGGAGCCCTTAGGGGTGCGGAAGGCCTTGGGGTCAGCCCCGCACGACCCCGCGTGTGCTCAGCCCGGCCCGGCCCGGCCGCCGCGGATCGTTCCGTCTCCGCCGCCAGGCTTCTGCGCAGCCGTCCGGAGGGCAGAAGCGTCCACACCCACACGGGGCGAGCCCGCGGCACCCACTTCCCGGAACTCGACTGCGGGCCGCGCAGGGTTGGCACAAAACGTAGGAACCGTGGGCCCGGCTCCGGCCAAAGTCCACCGGCCTCCGCGCAGCCGCCGCGCACGCGCCGTCCTCCCCGCCCAGCACCAATTGACGCTTGCCCCGCCCCTAGCCTCGACGTGGCCCCGCCCCGTGCCGCAGGCAGGCTTCGGCGTGCGCGTGCCCGCCGGCTGCTCGCAGCGCGCGGTGGGGAAGGGGAGTGAGCGAGGTGCTGACGTCGCGCGGGAGGCGGAGGCGACGGCGACCTCGGCGGCGGCTACGGCGGGGACGGTTGCGCTCGCTCGCTCTCCTGGCGTCATGGCGGCGGCCGGGAGCCGATAAGCGGCGGGAGCGAGAACGGGAGCGCGCGCCGGCGGAGACGACGCTGGTTACTTCAGCCCCCGCCGCCTCCGGCGCGGCGTCCTGAGGATGAACTGACTGGTCGGCGCCGCGGGGACCGCGCGTCGGAGCCGCGGTTGGGCCGCCCCCGCCCTCCCCGCACGGACGCCCGGAGCCGAGGACCCGGCGGCAGCGACCGCGGGCCCGGGCGCGGGGCAGGCCGCGACCCTGCCGGCCCCTTCGCCGCTGAGCCCGCGCGTCCTCCGGTGAGGAGGGGTAAACGGGGGACCAGTGAGCGGGCCGGGTCGGGTCGGGCCGGGGAGCGAGGCTGGGTGCGGGCCGTGAAGCGCCGGGCCGGGCTGGCGCGACGGCGGGCGGCTTTGGGTTGGCGCGGGGGGCGTGGAGCGGGGGCCAGGCCGGGCCGCCCGGGCCTCTCTGCCGCGCGCTCGGCCGCCGCCGGTGCCGCCGCGACCCGGCTCAGCACGTGGGGAGTGGGGAGGGGGAGGGGGCGGCGGCCGGGAGGGCGCGGGCGGGTCTGCGGGAAGTTGGAGGCGGGAAGAGGCTGCGGTGGGGATGGGGGTGGGGGTCCCGGGGTTGTGGGAAAGGGGGCGCGGGAAGCGGCCGCGGACCCTCGGAACCCTCCGAGCGCTGCTCCAGAACTCCACGGGCCGACTCGGGGGAGGCCGGGGCCGGGCCAGCCGGGGGCCGCTGCGCGGGGCTTCGGAGCCCAGGGCCGGGCCGGGGTCCGTGGACCCTGGGCGAGGTAGGTCCGGGGAGGAAGTTAAAATCACTGAGAAAGCCATTTTGAGGGACGAAAGGGAGGTGAGAAGGAAAACGAAAAAAGTGAAGTTTCTTAACGAGGGCTTTCCGGAAAGAGGCGGCGTCCGGTGCGCTCGGATGTTTGGGGACCCGGCCGTGGAGCAGCGAAGCCTCCTGGACTCAGAGGAGCGCTCAGCAGTAACTGTTGAGTCGGGCGGTTACTTTTTAGGTAACCTGTTCTCGCCGCGCGTCCCCCGGAGCGCTGCGCCGGGCGGGCGCGGGGCCGGGGGAGCGCACTCGGCCGGGTGGAGGACGGCGCTGCCCGCGGCCGCCCGGCACTTTCTGGCCGGGGAAGGATCTGACGTCTCCGTCCCCCGCTTCTTCCTCTCCCTCCCCTGCCAGAGATCTCTCTCCTTTGTTTATTCGGGGATGGCTTGTAGGTGACTCGGGGCTGCGCTGAAATCTGGAAAGGGGGAAGGCTGTATCTTGGTTCGTTATTTTTGCCCCTAACCCATTATTTAAGCCGGATGTATTAAACCAGGTATATTCTATTACCTTTTTATTTTTACGGAATCTTTGCAAGTGTAAACTGGATAAATATTACTTAAATTGTATCAGCCCGTTTTCAGCTTATACTTGTGAGAGAACAGGTTTATTTTGACCTATGCGTTTTCGTTAAGGTAGCGTGTTACCTTTTAGTCGCCTGTTACTCCCACGTGAGCATTTTCAAAACTTTCTCTCACTTGAGTATATGAAGTTCTTGGTGCCAGGAATTAGGGCTTGATTAAAGACAACCTCCCAACACTTGATTTAATGGACCAAGTTACCTATTAAGACCCCATTTTCTATTTGGGGGGGATATTATGTGTATGTTACATAGGACTATGTTGCTTTAAGTAATGTATATAAACATGGCTGCACATTTGCAATTAGTCTCTAAAAGGGTTATCACGCCACACATTTTTTTTTAAGACTGAGTCTCAGTGTTTCTGAGTGGAGTGCGGTGGCATCACAGCTCACAGCAGCCTCAAACTCCTGGGCTCAAGTAACCCTCCTGCTTAAGTACAGGCCCTGGCCACAACACCCGGCTAGATTTTTTTCCTATTTTTAGTAGAGATGGGTTTTCACTCTTGCTCGGGCCACTCCTGAAACATTTTAATTTCTTCTGTCAGAAATATATTAGCAATAGCCTACTGAATTCTAGGAAGTAATCAAAAATGTACTTAATAGAATTCTAGATATTTTAAATACAAGACCCCAGTCCTTACCAACTCGTTTGTAATCGATATATACAAGTTCTAAACAGGGTTTATTTACCTTTTTTCTAGGAAATTTTAACTTTGTTAATTTTTTTTTTTTAGGTGAATCAGAGAGGCCCCAGGAAATTTGTGAATGTTGAAGAAAATTCATCTGTGAATTTTTTTATATTCAAGGAGGAGTTAGTATTTATATTCATCTTTTAAACTGGGAAGATTTGTATTTTATTTTAAAACTTCCTGGTATTTACAATGAATGGACACAGTGATGAAGAAAGTGTTAGAAACAATACTGGCGAATCAAGGTAAGTGAGCACTTTATTAAGCACTTAACCGGCAAGTGTTTGCTGTGAAGAACATTGAAAAGTTGTTTGTGAGGTTTCTTTTTTTTTTTTTTTTTAGTTTTTCCCGTAGGTGGCAGAGTTTTCAGATTCATTTTAGCTATCCAAATAGTTGAGAGTTACTAATTTGGGAGCTTTGTTCTGTTTAATACAAATTTTAATGATTTTTTCTGTTCAGATACACAGAGACCATCTTAAATATAGAAGGTTTTGGTTTATTTAAATTTATTTAAAGGTATGTTTGAGTTAATAGTTGGAGTTAGAGCAAGCGAAAAAGGCATTTAAATTGATTTGATCATTAGTGAAATCTTCAAATGGGGCAATAAAAATTTCTTCACTTCTATTCTGACACTGTCTTTTACACCTGTGCTGTCCAGTATGGTAGTTGTTAGCCTTGTGTGGCTATTTCAGCTTAAGTTTAAGTTATTCACAGTTCGGTTATTATGTCACACTAGTTAGATTTCAAGTGCTGAATAATCATATGTAGCTCATGTCTAATGTTGGATAGCACAGAAAATATTAGGCTCATTGGACATTTGTTGAAGTATTTCTGCAGCCCTTTTCCATATTTTTGAGATTGGAGTTTTAAGTTAAGAGTTAAGAGTTCTTCGGTCATGTCTTTGCAAAGAAGATATTGAGCCATTTTTATGTGTTAAGAAACATCTTTAAATGTAAGAAGTCTATAAATTCTTATGTAGCCCCCAAATTTTCAGTTATCTGCACATTAATGTAGCCGTTTGTCATGTTGGAATCAGGAATGTAGACGCTGGAGTAAGACTGTCTGGTTACTGATCCCAGTTCTCTCTCTTATTGGTTGTATGAATTAGGGTATAGTACTTAACTTCTGAGGTGGATTTTTGCCTCTGTGAAGTAAGGATTACACTGTTTAAAACAGGATTAAGTGAGATGCTACACATAAAGAGCTTTAAATAGTTTCTGATAATGAATACTCATTGTGTACTTGTTGTTATTAGAATGTTTTATTTAACATAGGATACTGTGTAACTGAAAAATTAATTATGGTAATGGAGAGAAGGGATGCACAATAAACAGGAAAGTTTTGGCAGTTAGAAAGGAGGATTTAAGAAAAAATGTTTGAAGAGAAAAGTAGTGTGCTGATCTGAGACTTGACTTGGGCTTTTCTGGGCATGCTAGATAGACTTCAGTTTATCTTTTACAGGCAGTTTGGATAAGCAAGAACATGATAGAAAATGAAATTAGTAGCTGTCTGGGAAAGCAGCATTGCTTAGTGAAAAAGTGTTGGTCTAGTGGTTATAAAACTTGACTCTATCTCTGCACGATTTTCTTTCTTTCTTTTTTTTTTTTTAGAGGCAGAGTCTTTCTGTCACCCTCAGTAGAGTGCTGTGGCATCACAGATCATGGCAACCTCCAGCTCTTGGGCTTAGGCAATTCTCTTGCCTCAGTCTCCCCAGTAGCTGGGATTACAGGTGCCTGCCACAATGCCCAGCTATTTTTTGTTGCAGTTCTGCTTGGGTCGGGAACGAACCCATCACCCTCTGTATATGGAACTGGTGCCACAAGTGTCACCCTGCACTAACTAGTTTTCATATGATTTTTCTCAACTGTAAAATGAAGAAGGGATGGAAGTGATTTTGAAGTTTCATCTTACCACTCAATTAGAAAGCATATGTAGAAATGTTTAAGATGACAGTGTTTGAAATCAGTATAGGTGGAGGTTAAATTAGAAGACTTTTGAATTTTAGCCTTGATTCAAACCTCTGTATATTGTCTGCATTTTCTTACTAATTAGTGTGCAGTGAAGTGGTTAATAGAAATGTCCAGAGGAAACACAGAAACCAAACTATCCACAAAATGTGAAATAAGACTCTTGAGAGTAATTCCTCTAGTTGGATATGCAGAGATAGCACCTGCTGGTATCTTTTGACCACTTAACCTGTTGCAATAATCTTTCATGAATTTTTTTGCCATATCTGAAACAAGGAGGAATAATAAATCCGATTTGGAAAAGATTAAATTCTGTGAAATCAGATTTAAAGTATTCTTTTGCAATGCATTTTTATTTTAAATAATTGCAGAGCATTTTTTTAAAATTATTCTGAGTCTTTATTTATGTCATTCAGGTTTTGTGTGCTTCTAAGAAGTGTGTTACTGAGTTATCAAGTTTTTGCAACTGCCTGGGAGTTTATCGGGTTCAGAGAGATCTTCTATTTTGCCTTCATTTTCTTCCTTGCTACTGTTACCGTGTCTCTTTCTTGCTCTGCTGTCATTGTTAACACTCAGTTTCCACCATTTCTTCAAAAGCTTTTTATCATAAGGCAGGACAAAGAATGGAGAATTGTGCCTACCTCAAAGACCGAGGAGGTGAGCCTTAGAGCTACAGGGATTTTCTTGAAAAAAACAAAAGTTACCATAACTATGGATATTAATGTAGGTTGAGATGAAAAATATGCTCAGCTTTAAAAGCTGGTATATTTTTCAAGTGATTTAAGAAAAATTTAATTTTTTTTTGTTGGCTAGAATTCTAAAATGTATCTTTGTTCCAGAATTTCCTTTTTCCTTTGTTAAAGTTTATGAAATGAAGTAGGATTAAACAAGAATTCATTCGGCATTTTTGGTTGATACTGATTGGCTTTCTCCTAAAAAAAACTTATAAAAATTCTGTGTGGAGAGGTCTTTCTGTTGACTGAAAGGAAGAAGAATATACAGGAAGATAGATCTCTGTGTTGTAACTGACGCTCTTGGAACTTACTAGGAAATGTGGGCCAGGATGCACCTGTACAGCAGTTAGAGGACACAATGCTGTATGTAACTGAATTTAGGTTTCTAAAGATTATGCTGGAAGATTTCAAAGCATCAATTTTCAGCTATATGGATTTGTTTTGTATTTGCAACGAAGGTCTTCAAATCTTTGTTAGACATTTTTCATTTTAAAGTTTTCTGGATGATAATTTATTCTAGGAATAGGTTTATGGGTAAAGATTAGAGATACATGGTCACTTTTTATGTTTTGCTCATTTCTGGATGATAGATGCTTGCCTGAGGATTTTCAATAATGTAAGTTTGTACATTTGATCATTTATTTGAATCTCTTTAGTTCATGCTTTTAAATAATTTCTATGAAGTAGGGAAAAATGATGGTCTCATCCATTTAGAATTAATCCGTAGGTGGCAGTAGAGCTTTGCTGACCTGATTTTTAGAATTTTGTATCTCACTGTAGCTTTTTATAGCATTAACAATGCTTGCTTTAGTGTAGTAACATACGTGTTTTAAATAAATGTGTGTAAATTTTATGTTTACATAGTGGAACTATTATGTTACAGTTAGGTTTCCATAAAACTATTTTAATGTTTTATACTTCAGAAGTCTTGGAATTCAACTTTTTGTTTTCTTTTTTGGGAGACAGGGTCTCACTCTTTTGCCAGGTTGGAGTGCAGTGGTATCATGGTAACTCACTGCAGCTTGGGCTCCAGTAGTCCCCTCCATCAACCTCACAAGTAGCCAGGACTACTATACAGGCACAGGCCACCACACCCTCTTAATGTTTCTGTAGAGAATGTTGTCTTGTGGTCTTGAGCTCTTGGCCTCAAGCCATCTTCCCATATCAGCCTCCCAGAGTTCCAGGGTAGGATGACAGGCATGAGCCTGGCCAGGTCTCACCTTCTGATGTTTTGGGTAGGCAGTGCTGGTAGGGAGTAAACAGGAAATGGGGTCAGTGGATATGTGCCACTAACAATCTCTTTTTCGGAAATTCACAAATAGAACTTACTAAATTAAATTTTCTTTTAGAAAAAGGACTAAAAGTTATTAAAATTATTAGAAATTAAGGCTTTGAGAATCTCTGATGACATGTTAAATTTAAGGAACACTGAGTCAAACCTAATTCGAACGCAGCCCATGCTTTTCTCTGTGTATATGTGAGTGTCCTCTGGCACACCATTTGGGGAATCATGGCTTTTTTGTTTGTTTTGAACCATTGCATTGAGAAATAGGCATAGAAGAAGGAGTTCTTTTCTTTTTGTTGAGACGGAATCCCTGTTGTCCTGGTAGGGTGCTCAGTTGCCATCACAGCTCACAGCAACCTCAAACTCTTAGGCTCAAGGGATCCTCCTGCCTCGCCCTCCCAAGTAGCTGGGACTGCAGAGGCCCAGCACAATGCTGGGCTGGTTTTTCTATTTTTAGTAGAGATAGGCTTCTCAGGCTTGCTCAAGCTGGTCTTGAACTCCTGAGCTCAAGTAATCCACCTGCCTCAGCCTTAGAGTGCTGAGATTACAGGTGTGAGCCACTGCACTAGGCAGCAGGATTTCTTGTTACCAAAATCAGTTATTTTTCTTTGATTAATTTTTTTTTTCTTTTCTGGAGACAAAGTCTCACTTTGTCACTCTCGGTAGAATGCCATGGCATCATACCTCACAGCAACCTCAAACTCTCGGGCTCAAGAGAGCCTCTTGCCTCAGACTCCCAAGTATCTGGCATTATAGGCTCCCACTGCAACACTCTACTATTTGTGTGGGGGAGGGTCTCGCTGTGGCTCAGACAATCCACCTACCTCAGCTTCCCAGAGTGCTAGGATTATAGGCATGAGCCACTGTGCCCAGTCCACTAAACAAAGGGGTTATTATTTATTTTTTTTTGGTAGAGACAGAGTCTCACTTTATCGCCCTCAGTAGAGTGCTGTGGCATCATAGTTCACAGCAACCTCTAACTCCTGGGCTTAGGCGATTTTCTTGCCTCATCCTCCCAAGTAGCTGGGACTACAGGTGCCTGCCACAACACCTGGCTATTTTTATTGGTTGCAGTTTGGCCAGGGCTGGGTTTGAACCTGCCACCCTTGGTATATGGGGCTGGTACCCTACCCACTGAGCCATAGGCACCTCCCAACAAAGGGGTTATTTTTTAAAGATAATAACAACTAAACTCCAGATGTGACCTTGATTTTATTGGTTTCCCAATTAATGCCTTCTCTCTGCTTCGGGATTTAATCTGGAGTACAACATCACATTTACTCATTCCATCTTCCTCGTTTCCTGTGGTCTGTGAGAGATTTTAAGTTTTTCTTTATTTTTCATGCCCTTAACAGTATTGAGAAACAGTGGTCAGTTAATCCTGTAGAATGTCCTGAAATCAGAATTTGTAAGATGTTCTTCTTAGGACAAACTAAGGTAATTTGTTTTTTAGAAAGAGTACCACAGAGGTAAAGCACTCTAGTCACGTAATTTGGGAACATGACCTCCACATTGACGTTACTGGTGATGCTGACCTGCATCATTTGGTCAAGTTCAGGTTTTCCAGATCTCTACACTGTAAAGTTACTGTTCTCCCTTTTTATGCTGTGTTCTTTGAAACCAAGTCACTATGTCTAGCCTATACTCAGGAGATGCAGTGAAAATTAAGCTCTATCTCCCTTAATAGAGGAGGGCATCTAAATAGATTAAATGGAATTTCTATTAAGAATTCTATTCTCCATTTATTTGGTCATTTGTAGACACATGGATTTATGTATATACATTTCATACCTTTGAGTTGTAATTCAGTAAGTTATTTTGTTGCTGAAATTGGCTATTAGGAGCTCTTTCAGGTTGGCTTCTGTGTTTCCTTTACACACTCTCATACTTTTGTCCTAGAATCAGCTACTCTCCAAGGATCTCTGTTTCCCTTGTACTGGAAAGTAATGTTAGAACCCATGCTGTGGGGCTGGAGGCCATTGCTATTCCTGTCACTGTGTCTGGGCCCTCAGCAAACACACTGGGTGACCTCTCTATCCATCAGGGAGAAGCCTGGCTCTCACCATCCACAATCTGTGCATTTAAACCTCAATATATGTGTAAAGCAATTTTATAATTTTTAGGCTGTACTCTCATGAGAAACTAATTTACCCACTAGCATGCGGTGAGTAAAGTGTACTTGTAAAGTTGAGTTAGCTTTGGAGTTTCTAGTCAAAAAACACTGTTTTCCAAGGTTAGTCAAGTGAACTCTTATTTCCACTGCCCCCTTCAGTGTGATTGTTACAATTTTTTTTTTCTTGTTAAAGACAGAGTCTCACTTTATTACTCTTGGCAGAGTGCTATGGCATCACAGCTCACAGCAACCTCCAACTCCTAGGCTTAGGCGATTCTCTTGGCCTCAGCCTCCCGAGTAGCTGGGACTACAGGTACCTGCCATAACACCTGGCTATTTATTTATTTGTTGTTGCAATTTGGCCAGGGCCAGGTTCAAACAGCCCCCCCCCCTCCTCAGTATATGGGGCTGATGCCCTACCCACTGAGCCACAGATGCTGCCCTGATTATTAGAAATTTTTAATAAAGTAAGATTCGTTTGTCATGGTCTGCATTCCATTCTGGGATCCCCATCATATGGGTTAATTTTTTTTCATTGTATATTTATCTATTTTTTATTTCAAGTTAATGTGAGGATATAAATAACTAGGTTACAATGTTTGCATTTGTTAGGTAACTAGGTTACAGTGTTTGCATTTTGTAGGTAGAGTCCCTTTTGTGGTTGTGTCTTATACCCAGGAGGTGTGCCATATACCCTTACATTGTGTCCATTAAGTGGGAGCACACCCATCCTCCTCCCTCTTCTTGTCACCCCCTTTCCCTCTCTCACTTCCATTCCCCTCCCTCACCTCCCTCATTCTTCCTCCCGCCAGTTTGAATTGAATTTTTCTCCTGTGTGGGCATGTATTAGATCATCTACTGGCTTCATATTAGTATTGAGTACATTGGATACTTGCTTTTCCATTTTTGTGATACTTTACTAAGAAGAATGTGTTTCACCTCCTTCCAGATTAGTACAAAAGATGTAGTCTTTTTTTTTTTTTTTTTTTTTGAGACAGAGGCTCAAGCTGTTGCCCTGAGTATAAAGTGCCTAGGCAGGCTCGGCGCCTGTGGCTCAAGCGGCTAAAGCGCCAGCCACATACACCTAAGGTGGCGGGTTCGAATCCCCAGCCCGGACCCGCCAAACAACAATAATGGCTTCACCCAAAAAATGGCCAGGTGTTGTGGCAGGCGCCTGTAGTCCTAGCTACTTGGAAGGCTGAGGCAGGAGACTCGCTTGAGCCCAGGAGTTGGAGGTTGCTATGAGCATGATGCCATGGCACTCTACCCAGGGGGATAGCTTGAGGCTCTGTCTCAAAAATAAATAAATAAATAAATAAATAAAAAATAAAGTACCTAGGCATCACAGTTCACAGCAACCTCCATCTCCTGGGCTTAAGTGATTCTCTGGTCTCAGCCTCCCAAGTAGCTGGGACTAGAGGCGCCCACCACAATGCCTGGCTATATTTTGGTTGTAGTTGTCACTGTTGTTTGGCAGGCCCAGGCTGAATTCAAACCTGCCCCTCTAGTGTATATGGCTGGTGCCTTGACTGCTTGAGCTACAGGTACCAAGCCAGTCTCCATCTTTTTTAATGGCGGACTAGTATTTCACAGTATACATATACCAGTTTATTAATCTGTTCCTGGGTTGGTGGACATATAGGTTCTTTCCACATTTTGGTGATTGTAAATAGACCTGTAATAAACAATCTAGTGCAAATGTCTTTATGATAAAATTATTTTTTTCCTTCTGAATAGATGCTTACTAGTGGGATTGAGGGATCAAATGAGAGGTCTAATTTGAGATCTTTGAGGATTCTCCATACTTCTTCCCAAAGAGGCTGTGTTAGTTTGCAGTCCTAACACACGGGATGATTTTCAAAATGTACATATGTGTGTATTACATTTTTTCTGTGGTGCATAGTTTTGTAGGTTTTGACAAATGCATAAATCATTTATCTTTCACTCAGTACTGTACAGAACAATTCCTTCACCTTAAAAGTTCCCATGTCCCAGAACTACTGAATTAGAATTTACATTTTAACAAGATGCCCAAAAGAATTAATTGTATTCATGTTAAATTCATATGCACATATATGAAGCTGTTAACCTGTAGTTATTTAGCATCTTGCCATGTTTTAAAGTGTAAGTTAACTTTATTTTTTTATTTTTTTTGCATTTTTAAAAATTTGTATTTCATTTTATTTTTTTAAGAGACAGTCTCATATTATCACCCTTAATAGAGTTCTGTGGTGTCACATAGCTCCCAGCAACCTCCACTTTCTGGGCTTAGGCAATTCTCTTGCCTCAGCCTCCTGAGCAGCCGGGACTGCAGGCACCCGCCACAACACCCAGCTATTTTTTTTTTTCTTTGTAGTTTGTTTGGCCAGGGCTGGGTATGAACCTATAAGTTAACTTTAAAAAAGATTATTATAATCTAGGGGTAATAATGGAATAACCTTTTTTTTTTTTTTTTAGTTTTTTATTTTATTATTTTTTTAGAGACATTCTCACTTTGTCACCCTAGGTTAGAGTGCTGCAGTGTCACAGCTCACAGCAACATCAGCTCTTGGGCTTAGGCGATTCTTTTGCCTCAGCCTCCTGAGTAGCTGGGACTATAGGTGCCACCACAACGTCTAGCTATTTTTTGTTGCACTTTGGCCTGGGCTGGGTTTGAACTTGCCACCCTCGGTATAGGGGGCCGGCACCCTACTCCCTGAGCCATAGACACCGCCCAGAATAACCAACTTAAATACACGATCAAGTGAGTATATTCAAATTCAAGGGGCCATATAGGCATGAAAGTGAAGTGAGAGAAAATGGAGGGTGAAATAATGAGCTATTTGGAAAGTTTTCATAAAGCTTTTTAACTTTCATAAAAACTTGTATAATCTTAATGATGAGAAATAAGAGCTTGGAAAAAAAAGAATAAATGATTTATGTTTATAAGAGTGATAGGGACAAAGGTTTTTAGAAAGGTGATAGGCCCCGGTAAGGGAAGTGCAAGTCCCCTGATGAGGATAATGTGTTGGGCTTTGCAGTTCTTTTGTTTGTTTGTTTGTTTTGAGACACAGTCTCCAGCTATCATCCTGGATAGAGTACTGTGGCGTCACAGCTCACAGCAACCTCAAACTCTTGGGCTTAAGCTATTCTCCTGCCTCAGCGTCCCAAGTAGCTAGAACTACAGATTCCCGCCACAACGCCCAGCTGTTTTTTGGTTGCAGTTGTCATTGTTGCTTAGCAGGCCTGGGTCAGGTTCAGACCCGCCACCCTAGGTTTGTGTGGCCAGCACCCTGTTGACTGAGCCGGGGGCACCGCCAGCTTTGCAGTTCTTTACCCTAAGGATTATTCACTGTTAGGCTGAAGTTTTTGTGGCTTAGTTCCAAGTGGATAAAGGAAAAAGGAAGCATAGCAGAATAAATACTACCTATATTGAGAGATGCCCGTGGTAGTGTATTTTCCATATAAATGGACAGAACCACTACTTTTAGGGAGAGAACACAGGAATGTTGTATTAGAATCAACTTGTTATATATGAGTGAGAAAATTGCTGCTTATAATTTAAAATATCTATCATTGTCATATGAGGTGACTGCTTAAAAGTCAACTTTGTTAAATTGTATTTGGAAGTTTCTTTGGTGTGGATAGAGAGCTACTTATCTTTAAGATTAAAGTAAGTAGGTTTGGTACCCTAGCTCAGTGAGTAGGGTGCTGGTCACATACACCCAGCCTGGCAGGTTCAAGCCCGGCCCAGGCCTGCTAAACAACAGTGACAACTGCAACCCCCCCAAATAGCCAGGTGTTGTGGTGGTCCCAGCTGCTTAGGTGGCTGAGGCAAGAGAGTCTCTTAAGCCCAAGAGTTTGAGGTTGCTGTGAGCTGTGACGCCTGGCACTCTACTGAGGGTGACATAGTGAGACTCTGTCTCAAAAAAAAAAAAAAAAAGAGAGAAAAGATTAAAGTAAGTAGATACACAAAGCTGGAGACATGCAGTGTTCTCCCTAAATGTACTGACTTCTGGAATTCATGTCTGCAGCATCTCCCACAGCTGAGGCATAAGATTCAGGAATAATAGAAACCGTCTCCTTTTAGTGAAGATGATTCCCAGTAGCTATTTCTGTTTTCCTTCAAATACTTTTCAGAAATAGGACAGTTTTTGGTGGAACCTGTAGCTCATTCGGTAGGGTGCCAACCACATACACTGAGGCTGATGGGTTCAAACCCAGCCTGGGCCAGCTAAATGACGACAACTGCAACAACAACAAAAATAGCAGGGCTTTGTGGTGGGCACCTGTAGTCCCAGCTACTTGGGAGGCTGAGGTAGGAGAATCACTTAAGCCCAAGAATTTGAGGTTGTTATGAGCTGTGATGCGACAGCACTCTACCCAGGGTGACAACTTGAGATTCTGTCTCGGGAAAAAAAAAGAAATACAACAGTGAATTAATTTAAATTGAATTAATTTAAATGATTGAGCAACTGCCATGTGATAGATATTCCATGGGATGCTAGAATTTGAATTTTTTCTCTTAAGCTTATTACAGAGAGATACAAGCCTTTGAAAATGTATGTAGTACTTAGTATCAGCTGGAGAAGGAAAATGCAGAGATATTAAAATCTATGTCAGTTCAAATATTAGATCATAAGGACAAATAATTCACTTCCATGTTAAACTCAAATAAGTATTTTTTTTCTTTTTTTTATTATTATTAGATCATAATTGTGTACATTAATTCTCTCATAGGATACAGTGTGTTACTTCTATATGCAGTTTGGAAAACTCTCATCCAGGTGGCCAACATAGCCATCATGTATTTTTTTGATGATTCATTTAAGACTATGGTAATCTTAAATTTTATGTCTGTTAAGAATGTGCTAGTAATGTGGCTTTTATGGTAGTGAGACATTTTGAGAGGCTTACGCAAAAAACAAAAGAGTAATTATGCCAAGGAAGACAATGTTAGAGGATCCAGAGTTTTTTATCCAAAGGCATCGGGCCACTGGAAAAGAGTGAACTATCCAAGGCATGGGTCACTGAAAAGAGTAGAGTAACAGGCCAGGCACAGTGGCTTGCACCTGTCATCCCAGCACTCTGGGAGAGACCCAGGAGGGTGGATTACTTGAGCTCAGGAGTTCGGGACCAGCCTGAGCAAGACCGAGACCCCCGTTTCTATACTAAACAGAAAAACTGAGGCAAGAAGATCACAGAAGCCTAGGAGTTTGAGGTTGTTGTGAGCTTTGATGAGGCCAAGGCACTCTATCCAGGGAGATAGAGTGAAAACCTGTGTCAAAAAAAATGGAAAAGAGTGAACTAACAGTCTAAATTCCCTAACATCTAAAACAAAGGATTTTTCATCTTTTTTTTTTTTGAGACCAAGCCTCATTTTATCACCCTCGGTAGAGTGCCATGGTGTCACAGGTCACAGCAACCTCCAACTCCTGGGCTTAATGATTCTCTTGCTTCAGCCTCCTGAGTAGCTGGACCACAGGCTCCCACCACAATGCCCTAGCTATTTTTTTGTTGCAGTTTGGCCAGGGCCGGGTTTGAACCTGTCACCCTCAATACATGTGGCTGACACCCTACCCACTGGAGCCACAGGCGCTGCCCGAATTCTTCATTGTTTCAGATTTTGATTGCTGACATTTGATCCAACTTGTGCAGTACTGTTTTCAAAGTTGTGACTAAATCTTGAATTACATTAGTAGGAGGAAGAGGTTTGATCTGAGAGGAGAATATGTAAGAGAGGAAGACACACAGTGAGCCCTGTGGGTACTGAGAGTTTGTTTAAATGTGCTTTTCTTTCAGTTATAGCATGCATTTTATACCAAAGGTTTAACATAGTATGCAATAATGTGTATTCCATTTTATTTTATTTTATGTATTTTCGAGACAGCCTCTGTCATCCAGGCTAGCCTGCCACGGCTTCAGCCAACCTCACAGCAGTCTGAAAGCCTGAGTTCAAGTGATCCTCCAGCCTCAGCCTCCTAAGTAGCTGAGACTGTAGGTGCCTACCACAATGCTGGGCTAATTTTTCTATCTTTAGCCACAATGCTGGACAAATTTTTCTATTTTTAGTAGAGATGGGGTCTTATTTCACTCTAGCTGATCTCAAACTCTGGATCTCCTTAAGAGATCCTCCCAGAGTGCTGAGCTGATAGGTGTGAGCCATGCCATTGTGTCTGGTCTATTTGTTTTTTTTTTTTTTTTTTGTAGATATAAGATTTCACTCTGTTGCCCAGGCCAGAGTGCAGTAGTGCCATCATAGCTCACAGCAATCTCAAACTTTTGTGCTGAGAAGATTTATTCTCTCAGCTTCCCAAGTCCAAGTCGATAGGACTACAGGTGTACACCACCACACCCAGTAGTAAATTTTTTTTTTTTTTTTGTAGAGATGGGATCTTGGCTAAATGCTCAGGTTGGACTCAAACTCTTGACCTCAAGTAATTGGCCTCCCAGAGTGCTAGGATGATTGCTTGGGAGCCACTGCCCCTGGCATTACTCTGTGTTTTACACCAGAAGATTGTCTTTATACCTAGTGCCCCTGTGTCATAGCCATGCGCCTCAGTGGTTGTTTCACTTGTTATACAGTGGTTATTTCAGTTCCTAAGAGCACTTCCACAGGTATGTGCACACTGTGATCAAATATCAAATTACAAATAATTTCATTTAAAATTTTATAGTACTGGTAACTTGTAGCAGAGTTCACTAAAGTAATTAGGCTTAGTGGCTTGTGTCTATAACCCTGGCATGTCTGGGGTTTGAGGTGGAAGGATTGCTACAGCTAGGGCGGGGAGGGGAGGTGTCTTTTTTTTTTTTTTTTTCCACCCTTGGAGGAGTACTGTGGTGTCACAGCTCACAGCAACCTCTAATTCCTGGGCTTAGGTGATTCTCCTGCCTCAGCCTCCTGAGTAAGCTGGGACTACTGGACCCGCCACAACTCCTAGCTGTTTTGTTGTCGTTGTTGCGGTTTGCCTGGGGCTGGGCTCGAACCTGCTGCCCTTGGGGCCAGTGCCCTACTCACTGAGCCACAGGTGCCATCCTGGGCAGGAAGTCTTGACCTGGGCAATACAGTGTGACCCTGTCTCTACAAAAAATAAGCAAAAATTACTACTGGTGGTTGTGATACATACCCGGAGTTCTAGCTGTTGAAGAGGCTGCTGTAGGAGGGTGGATTGAGCCCAGGAGTTTAAGGCTGTGGTGAGCTATAATCATGCCTTTGTATTCCAGCCTGGGTGGCAAAGCTGTCTCAAAAAACACACAGATATTATGGGTGATTTGGTACATGCACAGGAGTGACAGTAGTAAAGTGTTTGCATCTGTGTCGTCTCAATACAGTGTGCTGCATTTTGCCATGTAGTGTGTACTTTCTTGTCTAAATTTTTGAAAGAAAAATAGGGGTGCATGTTACATATGTGTAATACTAATTTCACACCTGTATAAATGTTTTAAGTTCCTTTATTTATGCTTATGCATTGAAAATGTAGCTCTAGAAAGGAATAATGATATATGTTTGCAAAATAATACCCCAGAACATGATAATCATGTTCTTTTAACATACCCTCCCTCCCTGGCTGCCCCCTCCCTGGCTAGGCACCATAGCACAAGGAGCCCCTGTCCTGCCCAGTTGCTGCTGCTATCTTGGAAGTCTGCACACCTCAGCTGTGTCAGCCTCTGGACCTCGGCAGAAGGAGGACAGAAGGTGTCCTGCATCCTGAAGTGGCCTCCCCTGTGAGGGGCCTGAGGCACAGGGCTGGCTGCTGTGGAGAATCCGAGAGTGAGCCCAGGTGGCAGGTGAGAGTGGCCCAGATAACCTGAGTGCCTGGCTTTCCCTCCCTGGCCCTTTATGCCTCATCCTCGTCCCCACATCTTCTCATTTCAGTTATGGTAAACCCCTGCCCTCCTCAGGCTGCCTCATCTCATGCAGCTGGCCCATGTTGAGGCCCCCAGGGCACCCACTGAGGAGGGAGATCCCTGGGGTCTGTGAGACCCAGTTTTGCTAGTGACCTGCTGCTGTGATCCTGGGCCTTAGTCCCCATGAATTTTCTGTCTGCTGGGGGTACCTGACAGAGAAGCATGAAAACTCAGGGTACTTGATCCCATAGACCTCTGACTGACTTATCTGAGTGTTGAGTTGGTAGAATTTCCCAAACTTGCCAGTAGGAAGACCCATCCAGGATGCTTGTTAATGAAACTGATGTGCTAACCTTTGGAGAGCTGATTCAGTGGATCTGAGTGTGGCTCAGGAGTCTTCATTTCAGCCAGTCTTCTGGGTAATCTTTGGATTTGCAAGTTTAGGAAAGGATGGTGTCATTCACTCTGACATTACTGAGTGCCCAAGGTCTGGATGGCTCAAGGAGGTCATAGTTTAGTCACTGAACAGAAATATAAATACGGGTCACTGAGGTGTCATGATGGAAGGCTCCTTCTCAGCACAGCGTCCCTGGGGCAGCTTGGAGACAGAGACACAGACACAGACACAAGCAGCAGCCTGGAGAGGACAGAATCTGCTGTCAGGAACCAGGGCAGGCACTGCTGGCCCTGGCTCCTCACAAAGCTTACCAGGAGTTCTCAGCAGATTGGCAGTGACCATGTTACCACCGACAGACATGGGTGGGAATAGGAGGTGAGAACATGTGGGGACAAGGGTGGATCTGGAGGGGACAGTTCGGAGAGGTCAGGTGCTCAGGTCATGAGACCACTCTTACCTGCTGCCAAGGCTCACTCTCAGCTTCTCTGCAGTGTCTGGCTCCATGTTTCTTGCTTCTCATGAGAGAAGGAACAGGCCACTTCTGCCCTCCTTTAAAAAATTAGAACAAAAGATTATGTCCCTGAAGGTTTGGGCCAAAAATGTAGGTGTACATTATACACTTCTTTCTACCTTCCCCCACTCAATTATTTTTGAAACAAAATTTCTGTGTATTTTAGACTTCTGCCTGATAGGTAGTGTTCATAGAGGGAAAGTCATTACGCCTCACCTAGTTGTTGTGACTATAAATTATAGAATTTGAGATTTTTATCATGTCGTTAATACTGTAATAAATTTCATGTGGAGTTTATGAACTATTATTCAGTGACTGTTAAAGGTGTGAACACAAAGCCCTTTGTTCTCATCTAATTGTTCCCTGAATGAACATTTAACTATACTTCCCAGTTAGCTGCAGATTCAGTGTGGCTCCATAATCGTCTCTTAAATTAGTTGCACTAAAAGACATCTTCCTAGTATCTGTGTCTAGCAGGATTATTTATTTATTTATTTATTTTGAGACAGAGTCTCACTATGTTGCCCTTGGTAGAGTGCTGTGGCGTCATGCCTCACAGCAATCTTAAACTCTTGTGCTTAAGTGATTCTCTTGCCTTAGCCTCCCAAGTAGCTGAGGCTACAGGAGCCTGCCACAACACCTGGCTATTTTGTTGTTGCAATTGTCATGGTTGTTTAGCTGGCCTGGGTGGGGCTCCAGCCATCCAGCCTCCGTGAGTATGGTAGGCGCTGAAACCACTGTGCTTCGGACACCGAGTCTGTGTCTAGCAGTTTTATTTTCATTTCTTTTGTTGGAGACACTAAGGGGATAGAAGCATAATTACATTTTTAAGATAAGTTTCCTGGCAGGGTATGGTGGCTCATGCCTGTAACCCTAGCACTCTGGGAGCTGAGGTGGGAGGATTGCCTGAGCTCATGAGTTCAAGACCAGCCTCAGCAAAAATGAGACCCCCCCATCTCTACTAAAAATAGAAAACTGAGGCAACACTTAAGCCCAAGAGTTGGAGGTTGCTGTGAGCTATGATGCCACAGCAGTGTACTCAGGGTGACAGCTTGAGATGTGTCTCAAAAAAACAAACAAAACTTTATTTTGTAATACAGGCTTGTCTTGGAAAGATTTTTTTTTTTAAGAATGCTGAAATGGGCTCAGCACCTGTGGCTCAAGTGGCTAAGGCACAAGCCATATACACCTAAGGTGGCGGGTTCGAATCCAGCCCGGGCCTGCCCAACAACAATGACGGCTGCAACCAAAAAATAGCCAGGCGTTGTGGCGGGCGCCTGTGGTCCCAGCTACTTGGGAGGCTGAGGCAGGAGACTCACTTGAACCCAGGAGTTGGAGGTTGCTGTGAGCTGTGATGCCAGAGCACTCTACCCAGGGAGACAGCTTAAGGCTGTCTCAAGAAAAAAGAATGCTGAAAGGAACTGTTTTTCTGGTCAGTCCCTGACAAAATAGTGGAACTATCTGCTTTTCAGAGTCACACAGATGGAAAGATTTTCTGAAACCTTTTGTAGTTATAATGACTGTTATTTCATCAAACTTGTGTTTTATTTACCAATGCATGTGTGCATGATGCAAAATGTATTATGTAGGTTAGGGTCTAAAAAGCTTGAAGGCCATTGCTTGCCTTTGGCTACTACATTCATTTTTTTATCTACTACTTCCCAGATTGTTTCTTTAGGCATGCTGAAGTGGGTAGTGGTTTATAAAATAAATAACAGTCCTGACTTGGTGACTTTTAAGATTTAGTTTGGAGAGAGAGATACACTGTATAAAAATACTTGTAATATTGTGAAGGAATTATTAATAACATGTAAGCAAAATATTGTGGGAATGTGGGCCAGAACAGTGACCTGTATCTGGGAGACCAGAGAGGCTGAGCACAGTGCATGGTGATTGACGCATAGCACCAACTAGTAATCATAGTTTCCTTTCTTTCTTAAATAATTTATTTGGGCCAGATGCAGTGGCGCACGCCTGTAGTCCCAGCTACTTGCGAAGCTGAGACAGGAGTTCTGGGCTGTAGTGCGCTATGTTGATTGGGTGTCTGCACTAAGTTATGCATTAGTGTGGTGACCCCCCCAGGAGCCAGGGGCCACCAGGTTGCCTAAGGAGGGGTGAACTGGCCCAGGTTGGAAATGGAGCAGTTCAAAGCTCCTGTGCTGATCAGTAGTGGGATCACTGAGAATAGCCACTGCATTCCAGCCTGGGCAACATAGTGAGACCCTGTGTCTTAAATAATTTAAAAAAAAATGTATTTTGGAAATTTTAGTATATGTATATATTTTGTTCATAGACATTCCTGTATTTATGCTTAATATGTCAATTCAAGAGATACCTTAATGCAGATTTTTAGGTAAAGATTTCTGATCTTGGCTCGGCGCCTATAGCTCAACCGGCTAAGGCGCCCGCCACGTACACCTAAGGTGGTGGGTTCGAA
>CAUYTI010142226.1:0-31047 GCA_963575145.1 Galago senegalensis | reverse complement strand
CTCCTCCTCGATCCCTACTTAGAACAAGGGACTATATTTGCCAGCTCTATTCCCCTTTATTTCCCTGCCAAAGAGGCCCAGATAGAAGCTGCTGCTTGGTTTATATCCTTTTTTATTTTTTCTTGGAACAGAAGGGCATGGTGTTTGAGAAAAATATGGTGCTTCCTTCATAGAAATTTGTATGTTAGTGATAAACAAAAGCCAAAGAAAAGTTCAAAACTATTCCTGACACCTATGTCTCCTGTAGGCTCCAGTGAAGTTTTAGGCATAAATTCATGGAGTCAGGAGTCCTCGGATAGTTCACATTTAATGGACTGCATCTTTCCTCATCTGAGCAGCATCTTAAGTGGTACATATCTAGGTGATCCCTCAAAGGCAACTCACCTACAATTTGGGTTCCAGCTGCCAGAAGTAAAGTCTAGACTGGAGAAACACACCTCTGCCTCAATGTCAACTCTGGAAGTTCTTTGAAATACCTCTTTCACTTGTTCTTAAACTGTAATGATACCTCATTCCAATAATGCCTGTGAGTATTTTCTCTTAGTTGATTGACATTTCTATCTGAAACACTGTCCTGAAGTATGATGGGGAAACAGAGGGGCAAGACATGAGCACCTGGCTGGAAAACTTTTACTCGGAGTTGAAGGATGGTCCAGAACTAGAATTCAGTGGCTCAGGCCTGGGAGACCTCCAGAGCCTGCAGACGCTGCTGATGGACTTGGCAGTCACAGCTTTTAAGACCTCTCTTCCAGCTACTCATAAAAGAGCAAGGAAGACATGCTTGTTGCCTGTGCACCAAACAGATGCACTCCTACTTCAGCTTTCAGAACCCCCAAAGGGCCCTCAAGGCACTGATACAGGCTGCTCACACTTCTATGTTATTATAATAGACCCGCTGAAGTTGAAAGAAGGTGTATCTTTGAATTCACACAGGCAGATATATGAAAAAAAGCATTTTCAAGTGATTTTATTGTTTTGGCCAATTGCACTTAAGATAACAAAACACTCTATTCAAACAGACTCCAGAGTTCCCTATCCAAACACCTCCAACTTCTAGGGTGGCCATTTATCTCAGTACCCAAGTAACATGACTCAAGCCCACATCTCACCCTCTACTCCTTCCAGTACCCCAGGAGATTTCTGGGGAGCTTTCGGTTCCCTGGTAAGTCCACATAGTGTCCAGCGTGGTAACATGGCATTAGGTTTTCTCTTGTTGGTTTCCTTCATCCCACATTGGAAAATACTTGAAAAACTTTCTTCCCTCAGAGTGCTGTTGAGACTTTGTGTGTCAGGAAATGTACAGAAAGTCTGAAACACCAAGAGTTACTACATAGCCTGGCACGGGGACCTTGGCTATTAGAAGTCACTTCCCTGAGATTTCATCACCCTTCCCCACCAGAGGCATTTATTAGTGGCCATCTCATCTCCATCTTGTTATGATCTTTTGAGGTCTCCCCTTCAGATTACATAGTAAGGATTTTAGAAATACTTACTGAGTGAACTTTGGACTTTTAATAACTCTATCAAATGATTACTATCAAATAAAAAGATGTGGGTTATTATCCATGTAAGTCCAGGTATTCATTCACTTCTCAATCCATTCATTTAGACAAGATGTGTTGAACTCCTATTAGCTCTTATGCTAAGCATAGAAGTGGAGAGAAACATACTTCTTGCTTCTTAAAAATATTTTTTCTTTTTAAATTTGTTTTTTGTTACCAAGAAACATTCACAAAACAATTACATAATGAATACAAGATTTGCTACTGTGAAAACTGCCAAGCAGGGTAGGCACATGGGGCAGAGGAAGTCTGTAAGGGCTATAGCTGCTGAGGAGGAGGGGTTATCTAGGGACAGAGGGGGACAAAGAGCCCTCCAGGCTCAGGAAGGAGCATTCCCTGGGTCCCTGGGTGGGTGGGACGATAGTTAGACATGGGACAGAAAGACAGATGGTGTGTCTGGAGCAGCCAGAGCAAGTGCACCCCTGGCTGGAGAAAGGCCATGTCCCAGAGCACATAGATTCTCACAGGCCCTTTTAGGAAACTTTGCCTTCATTTTACATGCAGTGGGGGGACACCAGTGAAAAGTGGAATAATTTTGGCATGTTATTACATTTTTTCAGGAATTTATACTGGCCAAGTGATAATTTGCTCTATTTTTTATTTTTTGCCTTGGCCATGCAAGTTTCCTCAGGACAGTAACCATGTCCTATATTTCTTAGTATTCCCAGTGTCTAGCACTAGTCAATAAATAGAATGGGGAACCAAGAAATTATTTTATAATATTTTAGATTTGGGGGAGTAAGGCTTTATGAAAAGACATTTAGAAAGAAACTAAGCCAAATCCATTGGATAGCTGGTAATATACAATTTGTGTGTGAAAACTGTAGGAACATATATACTAGATGGAGAGCTGGTAATCTTATACTAACTTGCTCCACAAAAACTGGTTCTTAAGTGTTTGGGAAGCTAATAGGGTTAGTTGCAGAAGAGAAGAGATTTCATTCTATAAATGAATATTATTTTGTGAATTTTGGCAATGACTGTGCCACTGACTATCACAGAATCTGCCTGGACTTTGGTTTCATAAGAAAACAGTACTTTTCTCCCTATAGTCTAGGACACTATGAGATTTAATGACACCTTGAGGAAAGGTGTGATGACCTTTGGGAGGTGAGCTTTTGTCCTATAAAGTGAGCTGGGGCACTGCCGATCAAAGTCTTTGTGTTTCCATGGACTTCTCAAATCAACTTTTCAGAAACAAGTTCATTTTTTAAGGTCAGGATTTCATTAGAACCTCAGAGTAGCTAATGTTAAAATAATGCTTTCCAATCTTGCATCTAAATTTCCAGACTTCTTTAATGAGACTTCTTGTCTCATTGTCCAAAAGATTCCTACTTTGATGGAGGAATGTTTTGGGTACACATAAGCTCTCATTTCATAGGAATTCTAATATGGTTATACTACAAAAATCTCAGAAACCATCAGGCTTAGAAAAAGTGTGACGTAAGTTATTGACAAAATGAATAAGCAAGAAATAAAGACAAATATCCACACAAAACATGCTTAAGATTGTTCACAGAAGCATAATTCATAAGAGCCAAAAAGTGGAAACAACTCAAATGTTCAACAACTAACCAATGGACTATCCATACAATAGAATAGTATTTGGCCACAAAAAGAAATGATGTTTAATACATGCTCCAACACAGATGAACCTTGAAAAGATGCTAAGTGAAAGAGGTCAGACACAAAAGGTGACATATTATTCTATTTTTATCAAATGTCCAGAATTGACAAAACTATGGAGACAGAAAGTCGATTAGTGGTAGCACAGAGCTGAGGGCAATGCAAATATTGAAGTGGGGGGTGCTCTCTAGAATCAGGGTTTTTATGGAGTTATGAAAATATTCTAAAATTGATCATGGTGATGGATGCAGACACTGTGAATAAGCTAAAAGCTGCTCAATTTTACACTTTGAATGAGTAAATTCTATATGCATTATGTCTCAACAAAGAGGTTGTATTTTAAAACAAAAATGTATAGCAGCTTTATTCATAACTGCCAAGACTGGAAGCAACCAAATGTCCTTCAGCAGATAAGTAAACTGTGGCGTATCCAGACAATGGAATGTTATTCACCACTAAAAACAAATGAGCCACCAAATCATGAAAAAAGGTAGCGGAAACTTACATGCATATTACTAACTGAAAGAAGCCAATCCGAAAAGGCTCCACACTGCACGGTTCCAACAATCTGACATTCTGAAAAAGGTACAAGACTTTGCAGACAGTAAAAGTATCAGTGACTGACAGGTTGCAGGGAGGAGGGATGAATAGGCAGAGCACAGAGGAATGTTAGGGCAGCAGCGACACTATTCTGGGTGGATATGTGTCATGACGCATTTGTCTAATCCCACAGAATGTACAACACTGAGAGGGAACCTTAATGTAAACTGTGGACTTCAGCTGACAATGTGTCAGCGTAGGGTCATCAGTTCCAACACAGGCACCACTCTGGCTTGGGCTGTGAACATAGGGCAGAGGCAGTATATAGGAACTCTCTGTAGTTTCCACTTATGCTGTGAGCTTAAAACTTCTGTAAAAATAAAGTCTATTAAAAATAAGATAAAAAGGGTTCGGCACCTGCAGCTCCGCTGCTAGAATGCCAACTACATACACCAGAGCTGATGAGAACGAACCCAGCCCGGGCCTGGGCCTGCCAAACAACAATGACAGCAACAACCAAAAAGTAGATGGGTGTTGTGGCTGGTACCTGTAGTCCCAGCTACCTGGGAGGCTGAGGCCAGAGAATCCCTTAAGCCCAAGAGTTTGAGCTGTGACTCCACAGCACTCTATGAGGGTGACATAGTGAGACTCTGTCTCAAGGAAAAAAAAAAAGTAAAGGGCCAGGCATGATGGCTCACACCTGTAATCCCAGCACTCTGGGAGGCTGAGACAGGTGGATTGCCTGAACTCACAGGTTTGAGACCAGCCTGAGCCAGAGCAAGACCCTTGTCTCTAAAAAATAGCCCGGTGTTGTGGCGGGCACCTATAGTCCCACCTACTTGGGAGGATGAAGCAAGAGGCTTACTTGAACCCATGAGTTTGAAGTTGCTATGAGCTATGATGCATAGCACTCTACCAGAATGACCAGGAAAAAAAAAAAGAGGAGGAGGAGGAGGAACTTGTTAGTATCTCACAAGGTCCAATGTTAGAGAGGTGGCACCAACTCCCTGAAGTATTCTCTAGCCCCGCTCTTCCTCCCTCCTGGCAGAAGAAGTAATTGCTCATTTATCTGTCCATTGTGTATTATTCTAACTTATTTTTTAGTTTTTAGCATCACATTTAGCATCTGTGACCTGCTCGAGAGCAGAGGCAGTGTCTTATTTTATTGATATTTCTACAGTACTAGGATGTTGCACAATAGAGTTGGAGATGCGTTAGTTGTGTGACTGTATGAAGGACATTCCACAGCTACTGCTTTGATGCAGTTTTAAAGGATTTTGCTTCAGAATCTGTTCTTCTTCAGGTTTTTGGGGATCCTGAAAACAGCAATCTCCAAGCAGGTAATCCCAAGGACAGTGGTCAGGATACGAGTGAATGAGCATGGAGGAAACTTCCTAGAAACTGAGAACATGGGGGAATCCTAAACTAATAAGTGACCTGTACCAAGTCTTGCCACAGAGTTCTTCTAATAGAGACTTTGGGAAACATTCTCCCGTGAAGACAACATAACCAGGTGCAGTGTAGAACTCGGGACCAGATGTCCATGGGGCGAGGTCAACTGGGAGATGCCATGGAGGAGTGGTGGTGAGGCCTCCCTCTCCTGGAAGCCACCACTGTGACCTCCAATGGCTGCCTGAAATGGTCTGAGAGTCCTTCCAAGGCTTAGCAGTTAGATACCATGTGGATACCAGTAGATACACATGGAAATGTGTGAAATGTTTTCCTGGGAGGGTTGACATTTTAAACTTTCATTATTCATGATACCAAATTTATGATACCTTACTGGGAGTTGTATGTAATATAGTTCCTGAAAGCAGGTTGTCTGGAAGAGAAAGAAAAAAAACTATAAAGAGTGGAAAAGAAAAGTTAGCTATGAAGTGATGGGATAGCTTAGGTAAAATAGCTTTTGTTTGTTTTAACTTCTCAAATTTGCCAGCATTTAATAGACAAAGTGAATATTCTTAGCCACACAACTCCTTTAGTTTTCTGACTAGGGCATACTTTTTATTTTACACAATCACTTATTAATACTGTATAAAACAAAAGTATTAAAGGCTGTTCATTAGTTAGGGCACTGCTACTCACTATGTGATCTAGAGAAATTACTTAGACCCTCTCTGAACCATGGTTTGATTCATTGATAAAATGAGCCGAGTAATACCTGCTGATACCTCACAGGATGGTTGCAAAAATCTGCTGGCACTGCTGATAGTAAAATTCTTTATAAATTAAACAAATTTATTTTTTGTATCAGATGCTAGTGTAGAAAGGATGAGAGGTATGAGGCTGTGTCACCGATGGCAAGGAGTTTATTGTTGGAGGTACAAAAAAAAGTATGCAGTATCTCTAGTCTCTTCTTCCCTGAAATTCTGAAGGAGCTTCTGCCAGGATAAAGGAGGCTATCAGTATTTGGGGAAAGCTTTTTGATTAAAACTCCTTGCAATGTTTAACCCTAGGTGCACATACATACGCTTCTAAGACTATGTTACCAAGGAATGCCATGTTGAAAGAGAAAAGCTGTTCTTTGACCATCATATCAAAGAATCATTGATTTGTATCAGAAAACTGGGGAGGGCAGCATTCAGGGATGCTTTGGGAAGGAGCGTGATGTGCCTGAACAGTTATAACCCATAGCATCTGATTTGTTCCAGAGATCTCTTGGCTGTTACACAGGCTGGGGTGGGGAAACCTCTGCTCTGTATTTGTGTAGCTCTTGAACTATGCAGGACTCAATGCAAAAACTGCATTATGAGGGCAAGGGTGGGGCCCCCAACTTACAAATTTTGTGTCTTCTAGTTTCCAGAAGTAAATATTTATTAAATGAAAACCTGATGGAAAATGCACATCAGAGAGAGGGGGAAGTGGCAGATGTTACCCTCGGGGCAGATGACCTGCGCCCGCAGAACTGAAAAGAGATCCTGCCAGGCTGGAGGCTGTCTCACCCCTTCCAAAGAGATCAAGTCACAGCATTGGCCCATGGGCGTCAAAGGGCGGCACAGTTTAAGACAGATGTGAGAAGTTAGGAGACAGTTCACAGGACAGCTACCATGATGAATTTAGAAAAGAAGTGTGGGCAAGGGGTGGGGGTCCACTGGGATTATTTCAACCCCACAAGAAGTGCCTGAATAAAGTGTGACAGGTAGCTGATATTTGAACATTTGCAGGGATGACTGCAAATATTTTTAAGCTTTTTCTTTTTGGTACAAGGCCTTCTAAGGAAAAGGTCCCATTGACGTGGCCCATAGGATAAGCAGGTGAGGCTGCTCAAGACTGGATTCTCCCCTAAGGCTTTAACACTTCTAGGTCCCCACCCTGACACCAAGGACTGAGGCAGTGAATAGCTTAGCACACAGTGACCTATGCTTGACTTGGAGGAGTCACATACCTGTTACAAAACTGATGTAGAGGTCTGGGACTGCATTTCCCAAAGATTAGAAAAGTGTGGACAATATAATGAATGAAAGATTGAAATACAAGGAGGAAATAAATGATTCCTGGATTTGCAAACACTGTACTGGTTTGTCAAGGATGTGTGTTGAGCATGTCCCTAACGTCTTTGTATAGTTTAAGCTTCACTAATTTCAGAAAATAAGTGCTATGCATTGATCTCCAAGATCACTCAAAGTTGTAATTACATACATTTATTTTATAGTTATTTTAGTTTTGTGGACGTTGAATAATAAATTATTCATTTTAATTATTTCAGTCAGTTCCTCTGATTTGAAACAGGAAAGGCTGACTTTAAAAACAAAACATTTGCTATTCAACAATCATAAAACTCAGAGTGAAAGAACTTCAGGTGTCATAGCAAGGTTAGTGTAAGGCTAAAGCATTCTATAGATAACATGGATTTGAGGATAGGTGTGCTCCTGAGAGTATAAATGTCTGGGAACAAGCAGAAATTCCAGGCAGTATTTCAGACTTTCAAGGTCCAAGTGAAGGGCTCCGCACAGTAACAGGGGACTCGGGTAATATCTGGGTGACAGATGAAACAGAGAGAAAATTTCACTGAGGCAAATATATGGTATGAAGGAAGGATGGAGTTGGACACCAGGATAGCAGAGGAGGGCAGAGGGCTGGAGACCCCAGGAGGGGTGGAGGGATCTGCTGGGCTAGAGTTGGGGCTGTGGCTATCCTCTCTTCCCCTTGTACAGGCCCAAACCCTCTGTGAATCTTCTGTGCTCTGTGGTGCAAGCCTGTGACAATATACACTCAAGCCCAGACACCCTCAGCTCTCAGTTGCTTCCGTGAGCCCAGCTATTCAGAAAATGGAGAGTATTCTCTGTTTTCTGAACAGCCATCCTGAACCATGGCAAAGCTTATGCTCAGCCATTTTCAGTGTGGACCCCCAGTGCAACTTTCTTTCTGTACTTGACATACCCGGTAATTGATCCATTTATATCAACAGCCTGGGATAATAAAGTCACCAACAAGGTAAGAAACACCCAAGAGAGATTCTTCATTGCTGTTTCCCATTTCTACCCCCACATTTCTAAATGAGCTGGTCGGCCTGGAGATTGGGAGAACATGACTCTCATAGGGGACGAGGTGGGGCAGGGCTAGGGACTCAGGAGGACTAAGGTCCCACCTCAGGCTCACAGGCTGTCTGTCTGGGTGTAGCAGAAGGTTCCAGGATAAAATCCCAAATACAGTGAGGTTGTGGTCCTGGGTTGGTACTCTTAGAGAGCGTGGGTTCTCTGAAGGAGAACAGGCTCCTCACACTTAATGGAGAGTCACATAACCAGGGCAGGTGTCATTCAACCAAGCTTTCCCTCATGGAGAGCAAGGTCCAGAGCTTCCAAGCTCTGTCCCCAGGACATAGGGTCCTCTGAGGGAGTAGATGTGACTGTTGATTCTGTGTCCTCCTTGAGCACAGGACTTCTGAGAACATCAGGTGGGGATTTCACACACACAATCCTCCTTTGAGTTTTCCAAAGAAGGAAAAATTGAAAATATTTTATCACTTTTAAAAATTGATAAAAGGAATAAATTTCTATCAAAATGGAGAGTGACATTATTCGTGGATAATGAGTGTCTGCACTTCCTAGAGAGTGGAGTGAGAAAAGTGAATCCCAGCCTCTTAGTCATTTTTTTGTTCTCAGCATCAGGGCAGAACCAAGAAGGGAAGGAGAGGTGGAAGACGAAAAGGTACCTAAGGTTCTGCCGACTGACCTGAGCTCTCCCAGGGGGAGCCTTCCTGTTCCTTCCATGAGGTCCCAGGTTCCTGATCTCTGAGGAAGTCACTTGCTAGATACAGTCTCTCTGGGAAAAAGGGTCCTCAGAGTTGGTGCTCTGGGGAAGACAACGTGACCCGAGACACTTCTCAGAGTCCCTGCTCTGCCCATCTGTGGCCCTGGGTGTTGCCCAGTAGGTGGCCATGAGAGGTGGTGAGGGGGGATGACCCCTAGGCTGGAGTCAGAATCCTGTGTCCTGACTCTGGGTATGTCCTCTGACTTCCCAGGAGCTCAGCTTCCTCTCTGAGGTAACTCCTGCTGCTGCCTGTGCTGTACCTGGTGGGTTTGAGCATCCCGTGGGATAATGAGCGTGAAAGTCCTTTTTAAATGAGGCCACACCCACACGTGAACCTTGGTAACATTACTGTTGACATTTGACCTTGTCTGTTGGGGGCTATCAATCTCCTATCCCCAGGGTCTCCCATGAAGGCGCGCCTGTGATCCTGACACTTCTACCTTTCTCGCCTATCATCCTGTCTCCTGGTTTCCCAGGTCGGAGGATGTGCCAAAGGGAAATAGAGGAGGAGAGGATGATGCTTTTTATTCTGACAAAGGATTAATCTCACCCCATCTTTCCTGGCCCCTTTTCAAAGTATGTTCTATGTATGTCAGGAATTCAGGGTCATGGGGGGGTGGCCCTGGAATGGGTACGTGAACAAGGCCTTGGGAGGAGGCTCAGAGTGTATTGTGAAGTCGTGGGTGGGGGCAAGGTGTGGGTGTAGGCTCCAGGTGGCCCCAGCCCAGCTAGGCCAGCAGGCCCTCCTTTCCGTGTTCTGGTCCTGGCTGCAGCTTTGTACCTCCTGTCTTCTGCAGGCTCTGGGGCGAGGATCATGACCTAATGAATTTTCATTGTGTGTTACGTCCAGCTCCCTTCCATGAAGTGATAGAGTAATTACTGTGGTCAGGAAAGTTCTGTTCTGGTAGACCCTGGAAGATGCTGCTCCCTCTGTTACCTCTGGATTCTAGAGAGACATCATGCATTTTACCCTCCTCCCACTCAGAAAGCTCTACAGGAGACCTAAGACCAGGCAGTCTGCTGAGCCTTCACCTCCCACCTCCATTCTCTCACCTGATCTGACAACCCCCAACCCGCCCACCTTTCCTCCTCGCCGCTGGATGTCTCTTTGCCACCAGAGCCTGTTCCTCCCTTGGATTCCAAATTCCCAGAAGACCATTCCCCAACCCAGCTGCTTGCCTTTCCCCCTCTCCCACCACCTCAGAGCCCACCCAGGGCCATCCCTTCAACAACACAGTAAAATGTTTTTATAAAGTGCTGGCCGGAGTTTTTTCTTTTACAAGAATTAGACAGATCAGAAACAAGGGCAGACAGCCCTAGAAAGGTCTGGCGTTTAAGTACCAACTATTTCATCAGGATTATTCCCATCCATGCCTCACAGAGGGCCTGTGCCCTGTTCCAGTCACATCTGCAGGCATCAAGTTGACTGACTGCCCAGCCACCCTACTGCTACCGGGAACACTGTTCAGAGAACTGCCTCTACTCTCTAGACAGATAATGCTCCCGAAACATTTCCAGGTAGGAAAATTCACCACCACTACCCCCAAATAATACATTCCTTGTTGAGAATATTGATTCTCCTCACTGAGGATATCGAGTCTCCTCAAAAAAGTTCTAATAAGAAGGGTGTCTTTTCTGTATACTGTTTTAGGTTTGGGGCAACCTAGAACTTGTGCTTAGGGAAAGGTAGGTGTTAGTTCAGCTCTTCCTATTGTCTATTTTGGCTTCCAAAAAATGACGAGTCTCCTGGAGCTTTTGTTGAAGAGTGGATATCATGTGCCCCCCAAAGCCCCTGCCCTCCCTGAGGGAGTTTGAGAAGATGGCCTCTGTTTCCTGCCTCTTAGCCCTGCCTTAATGACAGTATATGGCGGACTTCTTCCCCCTCATTGGCTGTTTCATATCTTTTAGAGCTGTAAGAAGATAGGTCTTCCATATCTGAAGAGAGGGTCAAAGACAGGTATATTTTTTAGAAAATAGTGACTTCATCAGATTTTAGAAAAAGCTGTCAGGCCAGAGGATGACCATAGGTGTGTGGGAATGTTTGGGGATTATTGCTATGGTGGATACTGGGCTAGTTGGGGGAAACTCTTAGGAGCAGGGTAGATGCTGCCTAAGAGTTTGTCATGTAGTTTGTCAACCATACTCTGACCTCAATGTTGTGGTTTTATTACTGGAAAGTCACCTTGGGGAAGTGCTTCCCTTCCCCAGATATTTCTACAGGCTGCCTAAATTGATGGCATTTGCACAGCAAAAGGCTCACACAAATGTCAGTGGCAGGAATGTAACCCAGGCAGCTCTACCTCCCAGAGCAAAATAAAGCTGAGAGTCCAAGGAAAAGATGCCTAGCGTGAGTAAGAAAGCAAGAAAAAACATGAAGATGGGAACGAATGCTCTTTTTGGTGGAAAAGAGGTATTTATGCCTCATTGCCCCTTTATCATGACCCTGTCCCACTCCCCCCTTTCTCAGTCTGACCCAGGCACCACTTCCATGAGGCTGATCAGGGTCCTGCAGGGCCATTTGGTAAGATGCCATTTGGCAGAGTTGGCCCTGGGGCTGCTCTTTGTGTACTAAGCCATGTCTGCAGGACTGTTGTCAGGCTTGTGGCCTCCTCTTTAGGGAAGGTGACCTCAATGCCTTCCTTTTATCCTGCCCTTCGTGTCCACCCATCAGAATGGAGGAACTGCCTTTGATTCTCATGGGCTTGGTGGAGCCACAGTAGCTATCTCCTAGAAGACATGCAGCTCATGGCCCAGAAGTGAGTCCTAGGCTGTGCATCAAGGTGACAGATACTTGGGAGCTCACCAAGGACCTTTACCAATGCTTTTTTGGAAGAAGACTTTGCAAAAATGTACCCTTGAAAAAGGGGCCTGGAGAAGAAGGCAACTCTACTTATATAGACTGGGACTCAAAAATAAGGTGAGTTTCCTAGCAGGCACTTGAGGTAGTTTTTCCGGAAAAAAAATTTGTGAATGCAGGATGTCAAAACAAAAACAAAAAACAGATGTACACTAAGCCCCCTTACTCTACTATACTTGTATTTTCTTGTCCAGAGTTATGCCATTGACTCTGCAGCATCTGAAGATTGGGGTTGCTAAAAGAATGCAGGGTTTGGGGAGGCCCTAGGAAGGTCAAAAGGGGGAATGGGGTCCATTAGAGGTGGAGATTCAGGGGAGGACCTGGACATCCATGCGGATAGACCAGCCAATAACCTTGCCTCTCAATACCTTTATCTTCCCATCTTAGGGTCCTTTACCTCCATTCCAATTCATTTACTGCCACACCCAGAACTTAACATGAGGAACCCCTCTGACATCTGTAATAATGTAGCTTGCCATTCCACCCTTTGACTACATCCCCCTATTTTTCCAATATAGACTCTCAACTGATCATTTTCTTTAACTCCAGGTCATTCATTTTTCTATGCTCAACTATCCACCGCATTCTTGCCTCCATTCCCTCCCTCATTAAGGCAGACTTTAGGGTCTACATGGTAACCCAATATTTAAAAAGCTCCCCTTCGAGTAGGCCTCATTCAGTCCCCTTTCCTCCTTCCTATTTGGCAAAATCTCATCTCTCTGCCTTTTTCAGAAATGACTTCCCATATGTAACTGATCACTATTGGATTAAATCTCACAAGTGTGCTGTCACTGTGATAACATTCGTGGTCAACCCGGGAACTCTGCAGAAATCATTCATTTATCCCCCAAATAATTATCTGCTGCTTACTAATAGTAAATGAAACAAATAGAGGTTTAGTCTGCTCTCCCATGCTACTCAAATCTATTTCAAACCTTCTGCACTTTGCCCAGACTAAGGCCACCTCCACTTGCTTAGCAGACAAGCTGGACTTGTCTTTCACAGAGGAACTAGAAGCCGTTAGATGGGAAGTTTTTTCATCAATAGAAATCTTCAAAAAACAATATCCATCTCTCCTAAAGTTTGTTATACAGAACAAACTTTCCTTCTTAGATTTCTATCCTCCAAGAAATGACACTTCCTGAAAATGGCTTTACTGTGTGATAGCTAACAACTAGTCCTTTTTCTTTTTTTTAAATTTACTTGAGACAGGGTCTCACTCTGTTGCCTGGAGTAGAGTGCACTGGCATCATCATAGCTCACTGCAGCCTCAAATTCTTGGGTTCAAATAATCCTCCTGTCTCAGCCTCCTGAGTATCTGGACTACAGGTGTGCACCACCATGCCAGGCCATCAAACCTAGTCTTGATGCACTGATCCACCCTTGCCAGCTGTCCTTACAGCCCCCTCGTGCCTCCTCATGAGGCACTTAACATCTTATTTTTTAAGTGTTTATTATGAAAATGTTTCAGATATAACAGTATAATTCCCCATGCATTCACCACCCAACTTTCACAATTACCATGCATGATGGACCCCATCTTTACACTATGACTAAAGTGTAAAAGTCCATCTATACATCTTGCCATCTGTCTCTTAGAAGACATGCCATGTGCCCTATGTCAATGGTCTCACATTCCCTTGATACTTAGCACATGAAGATCACACTTATCCACCACACGGTGACGGAACCACATTGAGCTTTGCTGGCTTTGACATTCAGTTCTGCTCCACCTTGTAGTCAACCCTGAGAAATCATTTGAATTCCTCCCCCCACTTCATACAAGCCATAATATGATAGAACAGATTCAGTGCATAATAATGCAGTCCCTAAATCACACAGTAAGTACAACATGAAAAAATACTGAAGTAGAAAACTTTATGAGTTGATGAAAACTTGTGAATGCTATATGAATGTTTTCAAATATTTAGAAGAAACAAATTTTTTTCTGTCATGCATTTTAAAAGTCACTTGTTTCCAGTTAAATACAGATCATATATACTTGTTTATCTCCTCTCCTTCTCCAAATGCCATTAAAAGTAAAGAATTGTCAGGAAAATACAAATCAAAACCACTATGAAATATCATTCAACACCCATTAGGATGAGTAGAATCCAAGACTCAAATAAGGGTTTCTGAGAATGTGGAGAAATTAGAAGCCTCATACACTGCTTGGGGAATTTAAAATGGTGTGGCTGTTTTGGAAAACAGTCTGGCAGTTCCTCAAATGTTAAGCAAGGTTGGCATAAAACCCAGCAATTCCTCTCCTAGGTATACACCCGAGAGAAATGGAGACATACGTCCACAAAGAAACTTGCACACCTGTTTTCACAGCAGCATTATTCATGACAGTCAAAAGTTGGGGCTGGGCATGGTGGCTCACGCCTGTAATCCTAGCACTCTGGGAGGCCGTGGCGGGTGGATTGCTCAAGCTCAGAGGTTTGAGACCAGCCTGAGCCAGAGGAAGCCAGAGTGAGACCCCGCCTCTACCAAAAATAGCCAGGCGTGGTGGCAGATGCCTGTAGTCCCAACTACTTGGGATGCCAAGGGCAAGAGAATTGCTAAAAGAAGAAAGGGGAAAAAAAGAAAATCAAAAAAAAAAAAAACAAACAAACAAACAAACTTCAAACTAAGATGAGTGAAAGCTAGTTGAAAGCAAAATTTAAAAAAAAAAAAAAACAGTCAAAGGGTGGAAACAACCCCAATGTCCACCAACTGACAGATGGATAAACAAACAAAAATGTGATACATCCTTACAATGGAATAGTGCTCAGTCATAAAAAGTATGAATACAATGCTATAATATGAATGGATGAACCCTGAACACATTATGGTACATGAAAGAAGCCAGTCTATATATGATTCCATTCTTATGAAATATTCAGAATAGGGAAATCTATATTGACAGAAAGTAGATTAGTGTTTGCTAACAGGTGTGGGGAATGAGAACTGGAAGGGGTGATAGCTAAAGAGTATGGGGTTTCCTTTTGAACTCATGAAATGTTATAAAATTGACTTTCGTGATGGATGTATAACTCTGTGACATGCTGAAAATCATTTAATTATATGCATTAAGTGGGCAAAGTGTGTATGGTATGTGAACTATCAATAAAACTGTTTAAAAAGTAAAGGATTTAAAAAATAGTAAGTGCTGGGCAGTGCCTGTGGCTCAGTGAGTAGGGCACCAGCCCCATATACCGAGGGTGGTGGGTTCAAACCTGGCCCTGGCCAAACTGCAACAAAAAAAATAGCTAGGTGTTCTGGAGGGCACCTGTAATCCCAGCTACTCAGGAGGCTGAGGCAAGAGAATCGCCTAAGCCCAGGAACTGGAGGTTGCTGTGAGCTGTGATACCATAGCACTCTACCAAGGGTGACAAGGGGAGACTCTGTCTCTTAAAAAAAAAAAAATGGGCGGTGTAGGAGTAGGGTGCCAGCCCCATATACCGGAGGTGGTGGGTTCAAACCCAGCCTGGCCAAAAACTGCAAAAAAAAATAGTAAGTGCTTAAGAAAGACAAGAACAGGAGAGGATACAATAGAAGAGGTCAACACATTTCTGGAAGATGAAAATCCAGGTAACTGACTTAGCAAAGCAGAAAAAACTCTGCAAACAAGGGTTTTTTTCAAACCCCAGAAGACAAATGGCATGGTGGCACCAAATAAGAACTAGAGGTTACTTGCTATAAATACGGTTCTTTGAAACTTTGGTCCATTTTTGTTTTAAATCATGTATTAAAAAAACAATTTGGGAGGCATGATCTTCTCCAATATTTTGTAAAGCTCTGTCGAAATATCAGCATGCTTCAAATGTGGAAAGAGAATCCTAGGTTCTTGCCAGGGACAGAACACGAGACCACTGTATTAAAATTGGCATCATCAGCGTGGTGCCTGTGGCTCGGTAGGGCACCAGCCTCATATACTGAGGGTGGTGGGTTTGAACCTGGCCCTGGCCAAACTGTAACAACATCAACAAAAATAGCTAGGTGTTGTGGCAGATGCCTATAGTCCCAGCTATTTGGGAGGCTGAGGCAAGAGAATTGCCTAACCCCAAGAGCTAGAGGTTGCTGTGAGTTGTGACACCATGGCACTCTACTGAGGGCGACAAAGTAAGACTCTGTCTCTAAAAAAAAAAAAAAATTGGCATCATCACACACAACTGGGGTCTGGGTGTGGCATGGCAACTGTGGGAATCAAAACCAAAAATCTCAAATGCTATGTAAAACTCAAGACAACATAGTCAATGGGCCAATTTTAAAATGTATTAATTTGAAAGTAATTGAACACATTGAAAAGTTGCATGGATGGTAAACAACAGTATACCCTTCATAGATTTAACTCTCATTACCGTTCTGACTCATTTGTGATCTTTCTGTTTCTCTCCCTCCTTCCTTCCCTATCTTTTCCCTCTCTCTTTCATACTCTCTCTCTCTCTTTACACACAAACACAGAAATACACATACATTCCTGAATATTTGTAAATAACTTCTCATACATCATGCAATTTCTCCTTGACTATTTCATTGTGTATTTCTTAATTTAAAAAAATCCTCATATTCAATCATCCCCTGTAAACTTATCAGTTGTACATTTAGCAGTGCCATTTAGCACTGGTATAGAACTTTTAACTAATCTCTTATTCATATTCCATTGTTGTCAATTTATCCAGAAATATCCTTTGTTAATATCCATTACAGGATCCACTTTGGAATTATATATTGCATTTGGTTGTTATTTGTCTTTAGTTTCCTTTAATCTGGAGCAGTTTCTAAAACTTTCTTTCTGCCCCACCCCCCCACCCCAAGCATGGCCATTTTTAAAAAACACAGTAGAGCCTCTGTAAGTTGACCACCCAACGGACTGTAACAAGCGAGTCAGCATACAGAGGAGGTCAACATAAGAACTAGGTCTACTGTACTGCTACGTACATGTGGGGTGCGTGTCTCGTCTGTACAAATTAGGTCAATTGAAGGAAGTGGTCAATGTACAGAGGTGGTCAACTACAGAGGTTCTACTGTGTATTCAGTGAGCCATTTTTATAACCTCTTCTCACCTGGAAATATTTTGGTGGAGCTTATCTTACTTTAAAGGATGTTTTCACAGTTGTGAGTCCTAGTAACCTTAGAAGTTGTCAGGACCAGGCTTGTTATAAACAAACGTACACCACAAGAAAAAACAACAATATCAGAGATGCAAGGATATCTGGAGAGATTTTTCTGAACATAGAGACCTCTCAGAGTCAAGGGAGGGTAGATGCAGAGAGGCAGATGTGAGTCTCTCTTTTTTAGGTAGAAACAATAGGGAAGGTGTGGATGCAGAAGTCAGGCTGAGAAAGGAGCTGGCATCACCACTAAACCCTCACCACGCGGAGGGGAAGGAAAGGATCAGGTGTCTGGGGCCAAAATAGATTCATCAGACTCAGTGAGAGGTAAGGAAATGACACAGGGCTTCATCTCAGCAGTTTGTAATCTATCTTTCTCTTTTCTTCTTCATCAGGCCCAGGTGAGGTTCAAACTCACAGCCTCTCGTTTGCAGGGCGGGCACTCTAACTACTGAGCTGCAGCACCCTGCTAGCAGTTTATGATCTAAAGAAGGAGACTTTAAGGGTTCTAACTATTCAAAGACTGGGTAACATGGGGAAAGAAAACAAATACACATACATCATCAAGAAAAGTGACATCATCATTTTAAAAGGTATAGTGGAGCCAATAGAAATTGTGGTGTGAAGTAGGAAAGTAGATGGGTGGGTAATTGTTAAATCTTGCATGGAGGAAGTAACCATAAGTGTGTGTGATTCAAAACCAAAGGCATTGCTACACAGTATTTTAGTTGTGCTCATGAGAGGTAACATGATGCTAAAGAGAATTCTGCTCTTTAAATCAGGATGTGTTTGGTCATGAGGGTTGAGGTTTAGCACAATTGCTCTGTAAAACAGAAGGAGAGTTCTTAAATATTAGGAAGGGGAAAGAGGGATTGGTAGAGAGAAGAAAGAGGAGGCAGCAGGGTGAAACACTGTATGGGTAGAAGGGGCTAGATCTGAGAGCCCCAAGGGGCAGAATAGCCTAAAAGAGATTGGGAGAGAAAAAAAGTTTTGAAGTGTTTGCCAAGGGTATCCTCTTACTATTCTTTGCCTCATTGGGCTTCTAATGGTGACCAGTCCCATGCAGGAAACTGACAATGACCTTCTCAGTCTTAACCTAGAATCCTTTATATGTCCTGTAATTAAAATACCATAAAAGGTACAATGAGTTTATGCTGAAACCTTTCAAGCCTTTTCAAAGGGAGGAAATCCTTAACGTCCAGACCTTGGCTCAAACCATCTTTTCACCTGCTCCTTAACTTCTCTAAATTATGTACAGCTATTGGGTGGGGTAAATTACTCCAGCACAGTAAAGCCAGAAATTTCCCTTTCTGCCTCCAGAAGTTTTAAAATTGGAAGCTTGAGAGTGTTCAGGCCCTGAGATCAGTGGGAGGAAGAAATCCTCCTCTTGGATCTCTTGGTGAGGAATAAATGTTACTGCTCCTAAGGGCCAGCCTTCTTTTCCCTGAGAAGTATGGAAAGTGTGCCATGTTCCCCACCTTCCCCTAATGAACATGGCAGTTCCCCTGTCCCTTTTCTCTATCCTTTTTGGAGCAGTATAGAGGATAGACTAGGTAGCTCTGAAAGGATCAAGGAATAAAAATACTTTCCTACAAACAGTGGTTTACTTTTATTTTTAAAAAGTTATTGATTCCAGAGCATCTGGCAGGTGAACTTCATTGAGTGGAACATGTATGGATAGGATTTGCTCTTATAGATTTGGGGTTGGCTAGAGCAAGGTCCAGGAATGGGTGGGTCCTATTGCAAAATCTATTATGCATAGTGAGTTACTGTGTCTGGAAAGCACAATTTCAGCTTGACTATAAGGTCTCCTTGACTGTGAGGGCATTTAGAAGAAAAGGGAAGACCCTGTCCCTGGGAATCTCTTTAAGATGCCTGGCTTGAGGGCATAATTCTAAGATCAACAGACCACCTGGCAATCACTTGTAGCAATTGGTCATCAGGTAGCAGCTACTGAGGATTTGGGGAAAAAAGAAGACAGTAAGAAAAATGTAACAGGAAAGGAAGTGGGTAAGAAAGAAAAAAAATGAAGAGGGAAAAGAATGACTCCATCATCCCTACTCATGATCCCATCCTGGTCATCTTCCACCTTCCATTCTTATACTTAGCCCTTACTGCCTGGTGGCTAGTAAGGGCTGTGGAGAGAACAGTGATACTGTTTCAGTATAAGAGTACAAAGGATGGTCTCTGATCACACAGATCATATCTGCAGGGATATCATAAGACACTCTATCATCTTCCTTGGGAGAGGTGATCTTTGGCACTAGCCATACTACATCTTACACTAAGATTACAGTGATTTAGGGGTATATTAGTCATCTATCATAATGGATACCTCAAAATTTAGTGACTTAAAAAATGTCTATATATTATCTCACAGTTTTTGTGGGTCAGGAATCCAGGTGAGGCCTAGCTGGGTTCTCTGCATCAGGGTCTTTCACAGGACTGCAAGCAAGGTGTCAGCTGGGGCTGAGGTCTCTTCTGAAGTCTCAACTGGGGAAAGATACACTTCCAGGCTCACTTATGTAACTGTTGGCACGATTCATTTCCTCAAGGCTTGTTGAACTGAAGCCACCAGTTCCTTGCTGGCTGTTGGCTGGAATTATCTAGAGATGTTCCTCAGTTCCTCATCATGTGGGCCTTCCCAGTGTGGCAGCTTGCCTCATCAAAGCCAGGAAAGGAGAAAGTCTGTAAGCAAAACAAAAGTTACTATCTTTTTAAGTTCAAAATGGAAATATATATTGTCATCTTTCCCTTAGTCTCCTGGTTGGAAGAAAATCACTAAGTCCAGCCTACATTTAAGGGGAGGGATGATACACAAGTGTGTGAATACCAATAGGCAGCGTCATGGAGGTTTCTTAGAAGCTGTCCTAACACAAGGGCCTCTTCTTGGACACCCCACTCAGTTCATCGAAGGCAAAGTGGCCAAAGGTACCAAATGGATCCTCATTCTCATCCATATCCATGGTTAAGGTCAAACCTGTTTAATGGCTCAGTGGAGTGATGATTAATAAGAAAAATATCAGAGTGGCTGGGCCTGGTGGCTAGTGCCTGTAATCCTAGCACTTGGGAGGCCAAGGCAGGTAGATTGCCTGAGTTCATGGGTTCAAGTCCAGCCTGAGCCAGAGTGAGATCCCATCTCTAAAAATAGCTGGATGTTGTGGCGGGTGCCTGTAGTCTTAGCTACTCAGGAAAGGTTGGGACAAGGCAAGAGAATTGCTTGAGCCCAAGACTTTGAGGTTGCTGTGAGCTTGATGCCACAGCACTCTACTGACGGTGACAAAGTGAGACTGTGTCTCAAAAAAAATAAATATCAGCTCAGTGCCTATAGCTCAAGAGGCTAGGGTGCCAGCCACACACACCGGAGATGGCAGGTTTGAATCCAGCCCAAGCCTGCCAAATCGATTAAGCCCAAGAGTTTGAGGTTGCTGTGAGCTGTGATGCCATAGCACTCTACCCAGGGCAACAGCTTGAGACTCTGTTTCAAAAAAAAAAAAAAAAGTTGGAGGTTGAAGCTTCCAAAGAAAAGGAAAAAGCTGGTGTGAAGGTAAAGGTAGGGTGGGATCACCATGATGGTAAAGGGAAAGGATCTCTGAGAGTCCCCTGACATGCCACTGCCAATGTGCATTCTAGACTTAGAGGGGAGGAGAAACTAGTTGCAATACCTTGCCTCCACCGTAGTCTCCACTCTGACATAGCTCCCAGACCATAGGACAAAAGAAGCAACCTTCCACTTCTATGGGGACAGCCAGGCTTATAGAGGGAGCATATTTTACAGGCTACAAGATTTAATTTCTACTTTTATTAATATATTTAAAAGGCATACACACCCTTTTAAATCTGATTCTCATAGCTTGAACATCATAGATTTCGACACCCAGTTGGCAGAAAAATCATGACTAGGGAACTCAGAGTATTTAACTCTCTGATGTTTTCCATACAGCTATTGCCTAAAGACTTCTAACAAAGAGAAACGTGATGCCTTAAAGAGGCTGAGTTGGCCTGAGGTCACAGAACATGTCATACCTGGTGCCCAGATACTTGCTTCCTTCCACTCAGAGAAACACCGGATAAGGCAGTAAGACAGAATTTGCACTCACAGAGCATCTAGGTAGTGACCCACCCAAAATAGGGTGGCACCAACAGTAATACCACTTAATTATTATACAAGGTTACCAACGCATCACTGTAAGAGAGGAGGCTGACAATGACAAGGGAGGGCAATTTTCTTCTATGGGGATTCTTGCTCTACCTGCTTACTCAGGTAGGATAATCTACCAAGCTATAGATTGGTGCTTCTGATCCCTGCCAATGGGGACTCCAACAGGAATAAAAGTTAACTTGCCAGTTTTGTCTTCCAGGAAGTTCTGAGCTCTTGGTCTTGGGGGTTATTAATGGCTTTTATGTTCCCTGACCCAAAATGGAAGCTTTGAGGCACCAATTGTACAGTCCCACCCAGACTGTCATGTGGCAGGGGGATTTAGCAGGTGCTCCTGGGAGGGAGGAGCTAGAGGTTGATGCAAGTACTGTATTGGAGGAAGAGTTGCTAATGGTAGCAGTCACTGGAGTCAATGACTTGAGAATAAGGATGTAAAAGTGGATGGGTCCGTGTGGAAGTCCTCAGGAGACAGCAGGATTTCTTAAGGAACAAAATGATGTTTGCTGAGATGACTATCAAGCCCCATTATCTTGGGATCCGCAGCAAAACATTGCATTGCACAACCTTGGCATATCTATTTGGCAGTGACTACCAAAACTAAATAGGGAAAAGGTCAGTAATGACTAATATCAGTCCTACCTACCCTTTAAAATGGTGCTTTGAGCCCACTAGCTTGGAAGAGACCAAGAAGGGAGAGTCTTTTTCTACTGCAAAGTGGGATTTGGATGTAACTGGAAGCAAATACAACAGATTTTCAACAACAAAAAGAATCTGGTGACTCAGGTGCCTGAAAAGGTCAGGGAGCAAGACTGTCCTCAGGCAGTAGGGTTCACAATGCGGCTTAAGTGATGCCATTTCTTTTTCTATTCATTTCTTGGCTCTCTGGGCTGGGTTCACTGTAAGTGTGTCTGGCAAGCTCATAGTTACAGTCTCTAAGCTTTAAGTGCCTGGAAGAGAAAGAGGTGGGAGTGGGCCCTGGGAAGGGAGCTTGAGGTGGGAGAAATCAGCTGGAGGCTCCAACATCCAGTGACAGACCATCCACCAGCCTGGCCTCCCACTGCTTACCCCTTCTCATCTTAGATCCCCGTATCTTCAGTTCAGTTCAGTTACTGTCACACTCCAGAACGTATCACCAGAAACACCCTGCCATCTGAAAAATACAGTGTGACATTTTACCCTTTATCCTTCTCATTTTCACCCTCAGTAACCAATTCTTCATCCTACTCAGGAAGGACGAGCCACTTTAAACTCTCCCTGTCCATCCAAAAACTTTTTGCCTTAAATGTCCCCCTCTCCAAGGAAAATTCCACGGTCCACACTAACCACAAACCTGTATAGCTCCACTATTAGTCTCCTTTCATCTTTCTTGCCTGCAAAAATCCAACTCTTGGAGCCCTCACTCTCCATTTGACCAGCTGTGCCTTCCACAGTGGAAACTCGGGAAACAGGCAGCTCTGCGGGGCAGCACTTTCCACCCTCAGAAGGCCATTGTGATTATGAGCCATGTCAGAGGAATGGGGCCGTAAAATAGTAACATTTTTAAAAAATTTCAACTCTTGGCCGGCGCCTGTGGCTCAAAGGAGTATGGCGCCGGCCCCATATGCCAGAAGTGGTGGGTTCAAACCCAGCCCCAGACAAAGACTGCAAACAAACAAAAAACCAAAAAAAAAAAAAAATCCAACTCTCTACCTTTTCTAGACCTGCCTTTTAAAAAGAGGCTGATTTCCTTTTGCGCAAAATGACACAATTAAGGGCATTGGTGCCAGTTAATTCATCATCTGTGACTTCTGTCCAGTTCCCACACCTCCTAAAAATGATGCGCTCATTCCTCCTCCGGTGATGACTTGGCGCTAGCTGTCTCCTCAGCACTGGGACACACGGGGAGGAAAGAAAGCTCAGTCGGGGCCGTGTTCAGGACCGTCGTCTTAGTTACGTCTCTCGCTGAGCTGCTCCAAACTCCTATTTCACTCCCCCGAACTTCTCCATCCTCCTCATCCACAGAGGAGAAGTCAACGTATGGAAACTTCTCATCATAAAACTTGTGAGTCCCCAACGCTGTGCGCCCGCTCCCCGCCTTGCCGTTTGCTCCCCCTGCGCCGAGTCCCGCAGACGCCCCTTCTCCCTCCCCGCCGTCCTGTCCTCGCTCGCGGACTCACAGCGCCTCCCCAGCGTGGTCGTATCGGGCGTCACACTCCGCCTGGCTCTCTCGGCCATGCGTCCCCGTTGCTCGCCGCCCGGCACTTGGTAATGTGCACCTGGACGGGCGGAGCCGCGTCTGCGGGAGGAAGGGCCGGGGACGCTCAGGAGGGGCTCGGCCGGGCGACCGGGGCGGCACCGGCGGCGGGGCGGCCGTTGGGCTTTATAACGGCGGCAGTGGCGGCTGCAAGTCTCACCTCAGGCGTCGGGTTCTGTCCCCGTGGCTTCCGGATGACGAGTGGAGACCGGCTTCAAAGACCTGGTGGTGGCGAAGGCCGCGAGTGACCGGCCGCTCCCGCGCTGGGGGCGCCTGCCCTTCGCTTGTCATTTCCCGCCGGTAGGCGGCGCCCGCGGCCTGGCAGCCCCGCAGCCTCAGGCCTCGCGCCGGGCGCGGCCTCAGCCCCACTGCCGCCTCGGACCGCGCGGGGTGCGCCCGCCGCAGGCGCTGTGTGCAGGCGGTGACCAGAGTCACCAGAGCGACCGCGCCGACCACTGTTCGGCAGACCCATTTGGGGTTTTTTTTTTTTTTGGAGACAAGAGCCTCACTTTGTCGCCCTCGGTAGGGTGCCGCGTCACAGCTCACAGCAACCTCCAACTCCTGGGCTTAGGTGATTCTTTTGTCTCAGCCTCCCAAGTGGCTGGGACTACAGGCGCCCGCCACAACACCTGACTATTTTTTGTTGCAGTTTGGCCGGAGCCGGTTTGAATCCGCCACCCTCAGTATATGGGGCCGGCACCCTACCCACAGGTGCCTTTGCCTTCTCTCCCCATTGCAGATCTAGTTCCTCCCAACAGAAGTCTTGGTTCACATTTCATGAACTAAGTAGGAGAGAAAAAACGTCAGTTAATAAGATAGATACAGTTGCGGCTTTATTGCTGCAGTGAAATGGCGTCACTGGAGTTGCTGCTGCTGACAGTGGGCTGACTGTCCAGTCCTCCTGCTGAAACTTACACATTAGAGCTTTGCTGCTATAGGTGATTCTCCAAGGATATCAAGTGGCTTTTTAATGTGACTGCCAACATCAGGGCGCTCAGGCTGAATTAGAGCCTTATTTCCCAGAGACATCAAGGGCTTAGCAAACTGGCCCTCAGTCCAAATCCAGTCCACTGCTTGTTTTTATAAATAAAGTTTTATCGGGACAGCCATGCCTGTGCATTTGTGTAGTCTCTGGCTGCTTCCACAGTGTGGTATCAGAGTTGAGCAGCTCCCACAGAGACTACATGGCCCACAGAGTCCAAAACTCCCTGGCCCTGGCTTGGTGCCTGTAGCTCAGTGAGTAGAGTGCCACCCATATACATCAAGGCTGGCAGGTTCCATCCTGGCCTGGGCCTGCTAAGCAACAATGACAACTGCAACCAAAAAATAGGTGGGCATTGTGGTGGGCACCTGTAGTCCCAGCTACTTGGGAGGCTGAGGCAAGAGAATAGCTTAAGCCCAGGAGTTTGAGGTTACTGTGAGCTGTGAGGCCACAGCACTCTATCAAGCGTGACTCAAAAAAAGACTAATCAATAAGAAAAGAACAAATAACCCCATTTCTATGTGGGCAAGACACTTGAACAGAAACTTCTTTGATGAAGACAGGCACATGGCCTACAAACACATGAAAAAATGCTCATCATCCTTAGCTATCAGAGAAATGCAAATCAAAACCACTTTGAGATATCATCTAACTCCAGTAAGAGTAGCCCACATCACAAAATCCCAAAACTATAGATGTTGGCGTGGATGCAGAGAGAAGGGAACACTTCTATACTGTTGGTGGGAATGCAAGCTAGTATGACCTTTTCGGAAAGAAGTTTGGAGAACACTTGAAGAACTAAAAGTAGACCTACTGTTTGATACTGCAATTTCTCTCCTGGGTATATACCTAGATGATCAAAAATTATTTTAGAACAAAGACATTTGCACCAGAATGTTTATTGCAGCCCAATTCATAATTGCCAAGACATGGAAACGGCCCAAGGGCCCATCGACCCATGAATGAAATTGTGGTATACGTACACTATGGAATACTATGCAGCCATAAAAAGATGGAGACCTCACATCTTTTATGTTTACCTGGATGGAGCTGGAACATATTCTTCTTAGTAAAGTACCTCAGGAATGGGGGGGGGGGAGTATCCAATGTACTCAATACTACTATGAAATCAATATATAATCACCTACCCTACACATTCATAAGAATGACAAAACATAACTATAGGCCAGAATGTAGAAGGGAAGAGGAGAGAGAGGGGAGGGGAGGGAAGATATGGGAGGAGGGAGGGCATATGGGGGGGACCTCACCTAATGTGCATGATACAATGATACATTTCAAAACTATTAAGAAATGAAAAAAAAAAAAAGAAGAAAGAAAACAACTCCCTTGCTCTGACAGAGGTGTTTGCTGACTCCTGGTCTAGGATTTGCCTCCCTGAGTGCCCTTTGGGAATCTCCACATCAGTACTTTACAGAAGTAACAGGTCTGCTCTGTGTGGTGTTGGTCGAAGCATGGTGCTTCCTCTCAGGCCCAGTTTTTACCAGCATTCTATGTGGCATGCGTCATCTTCTTAGGGTACCTCTGTTCCCAGTGCAAACCCACATACCATATAGAATGCCCTGCCCTGTGTGACCTGCTGGGCCTGGTGTGCCACTGTCAAGCACTGCCCAGTCATATCTGGGTTCAGGGCCCAGTTATTCTGTAAAATAACATTTATATGCATTTTTATGAGGCAAAAATGTTGTCCTAGAAGTTACTTCATAATAGAACTAGTGAGGACATCTTTCAAGATCTTGCCTGCTGCCTTCTGCTAAATAATGGTAGTGTGGGTAGGGCTACTCCAATGTGTGATCGCTGGGCTCCCCAGGTGTTCTTCTCCTAAACATGGTATCCTCTACCCTCCCCCCTCCCCCATGACACCTAGTCCCTTTGTCCTATCTGGCCCCCTGCTCAGGTTTCCCTCCCTGTACCTCCTGCTTCCTCCTTCCCACCCACCTGGTCCTGGCTTCTCTCCCCAAAGACATGGTGAAGGGTGACTGGGTCAGTCTCAGCCAAGTCTGACAGCTCCTGGCAGAGGGGGAAGGGCATGCCAGGGAGATGTGAGTCCCTCCACAGTAATGTTTTGCTCCAGAGTATGCCCCAACTGGGAAGTGTCTTGCCACTAGGATGCACTGTCACTCCAGCACATAGCTGTGGCTCTGCCTTCAGTGTGCACATCCCTGTTCCTCTCTGTGTCCCTGCTTCTGAGGAGCCCTTACCTCCTTGTCAGTGACCAGCAATGGTAGGAAGAAGACTCAGTGGTGAGTTCTGGCTTTGCTGTGTGTCCTTGGGCAAGTGCTTTGGCCTCTCTGAGCTGGAGTTTCCTCCTCTGAGAAGGAGGAGGATGATATACTAACCTCAGGGGATTCTTGGAGGTGTCAGTGAGGGCTGTGAGAGCAAGCACAGCGAAAGCTAGAAGCCTCCAGACAGATGGGACCCACTACTGCAGACAGGAAGTGCATCTGTCTCAACCCCTCCAGCCACTCCTACCTTCTCCCTCCATTTATCCAGCTGGCCCAGGACCCTGGCAAAGAAATTGCCAGTGGCTTCTGCCAGCACTGTCATGCATGGTATTCCCAGGAGTGAACCAGCCTGTCAGGGATTTAAGGTCAGAAGAAGAAACCAAAGTAAGGACAATTCCACGTTCTACAGATCACAGTCCAGAGCCTTGGCCTCCAAATCTGGATGCCCAGAACTTTACAAAATGGCTTTTTCATGCCCCCTTCCCTCTCTTAAAATAGAATCCATAGATAGAAGCACTCCTACACAGATAACTTTAAAAGCTCAGTAAAATCCCCTAAGTGAAATGTAACACAGACCTGAGAGGAACATATGCAGAGTATAATCCACTGCAAGTTCATGCTGGGATGCAGGGCAGGGTGTGATCAGGGAACTTGGCAGGTGTCTGCTTCAACTACACGATCACTGATGAAATTCCTACCAATGTCCACAGACAATGGAGGGCCCTATGGCAGCTCAAAGACCACAGCAGCATGCTAATGGGATTTTCAGAAATGGAGGGGAAGTACTCGAGAAAGATACAAATTCAAAATAAATGTATCCATCAATTAATAAAATAGTGCCATGCTGGAATAACTCAATATACATTAAACAGTTGTCCTTAGCTCAAATGATATTAAATCTGTTTTATTCCTATATAAATGCTCAGTAGATGGTCAGAAGTCAGGGGAACCCAGGAGAATCTTCTCTGCAAGGGATATTTGTATGCACCTTGTCTGGACACCTGACACCCAGCCCCCAGCCAGCCACCCAACACTAAGGAACTAAAATTGCCATTGCAGGTTTTCATGGTGCCACTGGGTGGCAGTGCCACTCCTGTTGAGAAAGTCTGGCCCCAATTTAGGAATCAAAAATGGGAGGAGAAAATTGGACCTTTAGGAGAGCCATATGAGTTTGTAGCAGCACAGTTATAACAGCAGCAGCAGTAGTGGCTCAGCCCGGAAAGATCAACAGCAAAGGAGCAACTTCCGGGACCTAGAGCTGCCAGGAAAAGTCCTGCCAGGAGTGAGATGCCCTGCATGGGTCCCTCTGGGTTAAGTCATTTATACAGTTCCTGCCACGTGCTGGGGACACCATCTCTACCCTGGAAACCGTCTCTGCTCCTGGTTTAGAAGGGAAGAGCATGACATAATTACAAAGTCATGTGGGTCACTACAAAAAGCCATACATGGATGGAGCTACCTGGGGGACGTGACGGGCAGGATAGGTTTGGTGGGGTGCAGAGGAGCAGATGGAAAGCTCCTAGGTATGAGTGAAGGGAGAAACCTCAGGCTATAGGTAACAGATACAAATGGGCCCTTGTTAGGGAGCAGGGCAGGGTGGTGGGAAGAGGGGTACCAGGACGACACAAGCAATGCATCACCACGTGGACCTTGAGTAGATTCTAAGTGGTGCACTGAGCACCTTGTTGACACCAACCCTGTAGAAGCCCTTGGGTGTTAGTGGCTGGACGTTTTCACCCGTGTGTGCCTCCCCAAGGCTATGATCAGGGCTGAGTCTCCATCTCCCCTTCCTCAGCACTGTGCTTAGCCCAGGGGAGGACTCTGTAAATGTGAATCGTGAAGTATCCTGTGTTGGGGCCTCCTGCTTCTCTCCTGTGGGACTAAGAAGAAAGTGACAAGGACATGGTGTCCCCTTCCCTTCTTCCATCCTCTTTTACCATCACAGCCCTAAAGGAACCAGACCCCTGCACACAGAGGGGAACAGGCTCCCCAGCTGGTCAGGCAGGGCAGATCCAATCTCCTGCTTAAACTGAAGCTTCACACTGGTTCCACCCAATTTGCTGGGCATCAGATTGCAATGGAAAAGAGGCGAATCCATGTAGTCAGAACAGACCCACTATTGCCAGGAGCTGAGCAGAGGTGGAGGATGGCAAGTACTGCTACTGGGTGCAGAGCTCCCTCTCAGGGGATTCAGTGGTGGGCGGCTCAAGGAGTAGGACCCCAGCCCGGCCCCATATACCTGGGTGGTGGGTGCAAGCCTGGCCCTGGCCAAACTGAAAAAAAAAAATTCAGTGGAAACAAAGCAAAACACATCTGTAACATGGATAAAAACTGGAGAAGGGGCGTTAGGAACCATGAGAATCATGATTTGAGTCTTTATCTTTGACAAAGCAGCTCTTTTTCTCCCCTGTTCAGGATACGCACTGAGGACTCTTCCTCCACCAGCTCTGGCCCACACAGAACCTGCAGCCCAGGATCAAGCTCAAGCTGTTCAGCCACTCAGGGATAGGGAAGACCACCCTTGTGGAGTCTCTCAAGTACGGGCTGCTGAGGAGCTTCTTCCAGAGGCTCCAACCCAGACTCTCCTCCAGCAGCTCCAGCAGATTCCTGTCCTCACCCCTGGCCACTAAGCCTGCAGGTAGGAGGCCCCTCAGGGCCCCTGCCCCTCCCTAGGCAGTGACTGCACTGCCATGTTAGGGAAAGATGGTTGTTTTCTGTACCTTGACCTGGTGACCTTGGTAGCTTTCTCTCTTTTTTTTTTTTATTAAATCATAGCTGTGTACATTAATGCAATCACAGGATACAGTGTGGTGTTTTCACATACATTTTGAAATACTCTCATCAAACTGGTTAAGGTGGCTTTCATGTCATTTTCTTAGTTATTGAGTTAAGACATTCATACTCTGCTTTTAGAAAGATTCACTTGTACCCTTGTAGGATAGACCATAGAAGTGACCCTTCCAATCACCCTCCCTCCACCCATCCATCCCCCTCCCTTCCCCTTTTCCCCCTCCCCATATTCTAAGGCTATAATTAGGTTATAACATTCCTATGAAAGCTGTATGCTCTTTAAAACTTACCTTTGAAAAGGTATTTTACCTACCTGAAGATGAATCACTACACCAAGAACGTGTAAGTCTTAAAAGAATGGGTGGACTTCTCCAAGGCACAGGCCTGAGCTCAGTGGGAGAGTCCCATGGAAAGTCATCTTTTTGCAAATATACTTGAAGGTGCTAGTCACATTATGAACCTGTCAAACCAGAGAAATCTCTGCCTTCTTTCATGGCGCCATCTGAATGGAACTGGAAAACAAACACTTACATTAGATATTCTCATTACTTACAGGAATAATTTCGTAATTGATAGGTTTCTCTGAATAACCTCGACCTCAGTCACGTTTACTACTAGATTCAGAAGTCTGATTACATGTGGTTATGACACTACCACTGCTACCCAGGAAAAGGCAGGAAAACACAATAGTAAGAGCAAAGGTGATTTGGGGCAGTGGAATTAGGATTGACTTTTTTCTGAATTCTAAAATAATTTGTAATTTTGTTAAATGCATTATTTAATGAAAAAATTAAGTAAAAATGCTTAGTTTTTATCAATAGAATGATGATATAAGCTGTAAACTTTATTTGCTTATTTAAAAATATGCATTAGATGCAAAAGATGCCTTCACTAAATAATTTGGTTAATAAGATCTTAAATGGGGGAGGAACAAACCTGGCTGGTGACTTATTAAGCCCAACTTTTGATTATAGGTGATAAACTAATTCTGCACCTCCTTATTGAGACGGGTATAAACTGTTCTTTCAATTCTAAATTTATAGTCTTCTGTGGTTTTGAACATGAAAGAATTAGCAACCTCTCCATCAGAAGGTGAGCTGTGCTTTTTTCTCTCAATTGTGGGAATTCAGAGAGATTTGTTAAAACTAGAAGCTACCACTTAGGGGTTGGAGGAAGGGAATTATTTTCACAAAAGAGTTCCTAAAGATTCTGTATTATCTATTGCTGAAGAAAACATTGCCCTAAAACTTAGTAGCTCTGAATGACAAACATTTATTGCCTTCCAGTTTCTGGAGATCAGCAATCTGAGAGTGACTTGGCTGGGTTGTAGTGAAACTGTTAGCAGGGGCTGCAGTTCTCCCAAGGCTGGAGGTGGATGGAAGGAACTGCTTCCACGCTCACTTGTGTGGCTGGTGGGGGATCTCATTTCTTCATAAAGCTGTCTGAGTTGCACTTTCTTTTCTTTTTCTTTTTTTTTTTTTTTTGAGACAGAACCTCAAGCTGTCGCCCTGGGTAGAGTGCCATGGCATTGCAGCTCGCAGCAACCTCCAACTCCTGGGCTCAAGCGAGTCTCCTGCCTCAGCCTCCCAAGTAGCTGGGACCACAGGCACCCGCCACAACGCCCGGCTATTTTTTGGTTGCAGCCGTCATTGTTGTTTGGCGGGTCCGGGCTGAGGATTTGAACCCGCCACCTTAGGTGTACGTGGCTG
>CAUYTI010142224.1:0-14692 GCA_963575145.1 Galago senegalensis | reverse complement strand
TGGATGGAGCTGGAACATATTCTTGTTAGCAAAGTATCTCAAGAATGGAAGAAAAAGTATCCAATGTACTCAGCCCTACTATGAAACTAATTTATAGCTTTCATATGAAAGTTATAACCCAATTATAGCCCAAGAATATGGGGAAAGGGGAAAGGGAGGGGAGGGGAGGGGAGGGGAGGGGGAAGGATGGGAGGAAGGAGAGTAATTGGTGGAACCACACCTATGGTTCATCTTACAAGGGTACATGTGAAACTTACTAAATGTAGAATATAAATGTCTTAAAATAATAACTAAGAAAAGGCCGTGAAGGCTACATTAACCAGTTTGATGAAAATATTTCAAATGGTATATAAAACCAGCACATTCTACCCTATGACTGCATTAATGAACACGGCGATGATTTAATAAAAAAAAAAAAAAGAAACAACAATCATATATTAGTTGATGAACAGATAGGGAATCGTGAATATGTTGCTGAACATGTAGCTATTACTTTCAACTCATCAAAATTCTATGCAGATATTTTATTTGTTTTCACTGGGGGACACAAATAAATGCCCCTGCAGGAAAGAGAAGGAGAACGGTGGAGACAGAGCAGGCATTAACACTCTATCTGCTACATGAGACATGTGGTAGACACTTTCCATGCTACATGTGATTTAATTATCACAACTCTGGCCAGTAGGTTTGCCTCTCTTCATTTTGTAAAAGAGGAAATGAAGATTAAACAACACATCCCAGGCCCTCTAGCCTCCAAGTGGCAGAGCTGAGGTTTGCGTTTGGGTCTATACTGGCTTTAACGTGGCATTTACTGCACACGTTGCTTCTACAGCAGGGAATTCTGTGTTTTGGGACCAACTGCAGAAGGGAAAGATGAGTAGAAAATAGTATAATCAACTTCCATTTAGAGACATAGAAAGACAGAAGCAGATTCGTTGGTCTAAACCTCACACTGCAGCAGTATGTTATACCCGGGCTGGGTTATTTTGTAACATTTTTCTCTTTCCACAGCAACAATTTTTCAAAAATAATCATAAGTGAAAAAAATCAAATTTACCTAAAATTTTTACTTACCAAACAAAAAAATATTTCTCCTTACAGTGAATACATTCTTTCACTGTTTTAATTTAAAACACAAATGAAATTTCCAAACTATCCCATAGTAGGATGGAACTAGAGGAACTGAGGTGTATTTCTTTGTACAAGCATTGGGCTCCTCTGTATTCTGAATCTATTCAAATGCCCAATACACAGTAGCTCAAGGACTGGAGATACAAACTGTACCCAAAGTCCCATCATTCCAAAGCTTGAGGAACTAACTCTGGGAACTAACACATATTGCTGAGCCTCGTGTTCTGGGGCTGATTGGATAACGGGAGTTCACCAAATTAACTTTCATGAGAATTTATGTTTATTAAAAGTTAAGTAGTAACAGGTGCTAACTTGGGGATGAAATAACGTATCACTAAAACCCAACAGTAACTGCAGCAATTGTTTGGAACAGGGGAGGCCAACCTTTCATTCCCTCTGTTGCAAACTGGAAGAAAAAGAGTTGTCTTGGGCCACACATTAAATACACAAACACTAATGAAAGCTGATGAGCAAAACAAAAGGGCCTTTTGTGATATTGCTCACTGCAGATAAGCTGTACAATCCTCAGAAAATGAGCATGTGGCCTGTGGGGCACAGGTTGGACACCCCGGGGTTAGGGCTTACATCTGTACCATGATCTATTCTAAACAGTTGGATATGAGGGTATGTATGTTGTTTGAGTTTGTAAGGTCAAGTCCAACTTAGAATATATTTTTCAGGGGAAGCATTTTATTTCTGAGACTGTTTAGAATGGATCATGGTGATAATAAAAAGCCAGCTGCATTTTTGCCCGTTTTATTATTGCTTATAATCCTTTTCAGACAAGTTGTCACCTTTGTTGTCTGCAGTACCCGGGAAGACTCTTCCTACCATTCCACCCTGGTATGCTGCTGCCAGAAATCTTTATTTTGAAAAAAGACACCTGAGTGACCCCCGTTTCTGGAATCCTCCATTCCTCCACGGAGCCCTGGGGGCCTCTTTGTGCTCCAGCTGACACTGGCTTTATGGTGGCATCCTGTCAAGATGACCATGGCAAGGCATGGGGTATGCACAAAAGAGCTGGAGGAGAAAATTCTTTAGTATTGAATGCAGCACCCAACACTGCTAGTAATCTATAGATGATTACCTTGGGGGACCAAGGCTCTGCTATCCCAGAAAATTATTTAGCAACCCCCACCAGTCTGGGAAAGCCTTCTGCACCAAAATGGATGATGATAAGGAGTGCTAGGGAATCTATCAGGCATAATGTCACACGTCAGGCCCAATATCATTACTCTCTTTACTTCTGAAAAATTCACATGGGCACAAAAGCACCCTAAGCTAGGAGGTCATTTGATTTTCGCTATTGGCCACTCAGGCTCCGGGTTCCCTACAATGGCCTCATTGGTCAAGATCCCAGCTGAAGTCATCATTTGAATTTAGGTCAAGTCACCTTTTGATTCATTCTTTAAAGAGGTTAGTGATTTAACATGAATTAAGCTGTGTTTGCATGTAATTTTCAAAAGAGTCTTAGGAAAGAGAAACTATTATCAGCCCCATTTTGCAGATGAAGAAACAGAGGCACATCAGTAAGTGCCAGAGCTGGAGCTCCAAGACAGTTCTAGCTCCCAAATCCACTCTTATGATCTGTACAGTATTTTTTCTGAGCAATAGAGAGCTAGAAATTCCATCCACAATAGGCAAATATCCAAAGTAATAAATTTAGCCTAAGATTAAAGTACCACAAGGAAAAAAAGGTACAGGTTTGTCTCTTTGCAACAGGCATGCAGATAGTTTTATCCAAGAACCTCAGGGCCCTTTGTTATGTCACGCTGAGTCTAGGTCCAGAGACAAGAGAGGTGCAGTAACTGAGTATACAACCATAAAGCATAACGTGAGGGTTAAGACGAGATTCCCACCATGTCTTCAACCAAAAGGTGAAGAATACAACCATTCCTTGATGTATACTTGATGGAGCTTTTATATTATTATCTTATTAATAATAACGATTTGCCTGTAAGCTGCATTATTCAGGAAAATTCCTCTGTAGAAACTGCCAGCAGTTCTAGAATTGCTCATGGTTATGGTTCCATCTGGACCCCGGTGTGCATGACTTCCCTCCCTATAAGGTCAGAGACTGTCTAGTTTATAGCACCTCCTTTAAGGAGAAATCCAGTCCCAGCTCTTCCTTCACCTGTGCTGTATGCAGGAGTATCAGCTGAAACATCTGGGGGGTTGGAATCAGGACACTTTGGAAGCCAATGCCCAACAGAACCCCTTCAGGATACAGAGGTCCCAATCCATGGAAGCACTAAAGGCATTCTCTCTCATATTAGTTTATAGCTCGATTGCAAATGATGGCTCAAAATACGCTTCACAGTAGCTCAACTCACATCTAATATTTATTATTTGTTAAAAGCATATGCACTTTTGTGTTTGGAAGATATGGTATGCCTGGCATTTGTTCTTGAAGGAACATAGATTCAGAGATCTATTTCTATTTCTGAGAAGATCATCATGTTCCCTCTCTGTCTTTCCAATAAACCCTGGAAATAATAATGCTGTCACTTCCAGTAGCATTGATTTTGGGTTTTAAAGTTCCTTTACAAACATTTGGACTTGTACAACAAATCTGTGAGACAGACAGAATGGGTATTATCTTCCATATTTAACAGATGGGGAAACTGAGGCTTAAAATGTTTGGTAGGAGTACTGGCTCTATAATTCAGGTCCATCTACTCAACGGTGCACTAGTAAAACATCCCCTGCCCCTAAAAGAAGCCTCAATTTATAGCATTTGCTGACTTTCAGGTGTAAATAACCCATCACAGTTAATTTCAACCTACCAAAATGATGTTACTACATTCAAAATTAGTTCTCTTGAGCTAGGAGAGCCAAGTCCAGTACAACAAGGATCCTTCATCTCCTGACCCCATGACCCCATGTTCTTTATATACCTTTAGATTAAGTTTTTATGATATTCATTTAAAATAAGTATTTAGCCCCTTGTCCTCAGGGGGCAGCCTTAAGACTGTAAGGATGTGTGCTATGGAGTTCCCTTCTGAGAAGATCATCTGTAGACTTTTCTTCTGCATACACTGACATGCTTGTGTGTAGAAGATCTTACCCTGGTTACAACCAAATGGGCCAGAGGAGCTGGTCCTGACATGATGCAGAGATGTTCCTGCTTACAGGGACCAGTCAGAGATGAATAGCTGCTCTCGATCCAATCCCATCGACAAAGTATCTTCTAGCCAAACATTTCCAGGCATTTTCAGTGCTTGTGTGACTATACTCATTTTACAGATGAGGACATCAGTGTCCAGGAAATTAAATGATATGTGGGTGCTCAAAGTTGCACAGGACATTAGCGTTGGAGTCTGGACTGGGGTGCTTCCCTACTGCCCCAGGATGCTTTGTAGTCCATCACTATGAACAAAAGCCTTCTGAAAAATGTGGTAGAGTTCAAGATCAGAAGCGAGAACGTATGGGCCAACAGACATTCTGTGAGGTCTATTCTTGCCATGGTTTTCAGACCATATTCTCTGGAGGGAGGCCCAGGGGCCTTGGCAACATAGGAGGTGGTCAGACTGAAGAGGGTAAGACTTTGAACCCCCGGCAAATGTAAATTAAAATACCTCTGCCTTCATCTGCTTTATATGTTGGGTGTCAGATAAAGATTTCTTTTGAAGAGAGGATTCTATGACCTTAAAAAAAAGTTGGAAAACTTCAACACAGACCAAAGTCTAGAATGTTAATTTTCAAACAAAGCTCCTCCGTGTGAGATATTGGCTCTCATAAACTAAAGGGCGCCTTCTCGCTGCTCTTTTCCCACGATCTGGAGAGATAATGTATGTGCAAACACTCTGAAAATAAAGAAGGTGTATGCAAACCGAAGTCAGTGCAGGTCCTTTCACCCAGTCTGGTCCTTTCTGAAAAGCAGTAGATAGTTCAGCACCGCGTATGGCAACCTTAGTGCTGATTTTTCTATCATCTGACTTCCCAAATGACCTGGACATTCCAGGTCTCCTCAGCTGACACCCTGGAGACCAGCCATGACTCCTGGCTACCTGAACAAGTACACAAAGGTAACCACTCTCACACACTTCCTGGGGTGACACTGTTATCCCAGAGGTCTTGACACAGACCTCTGACAAGCCTTCTATGAAAACAGACAAGGAAGCTGGGAATAGCAATGAACAAACGCCGAGTTTTCAGACCTACAACCATGTAGTCATCTTTTAATCCATTTCAGATAGAAAGCTGAAGACACAAAGACAAATGTATTCCCAAGTAGCCAAAATAAGTCAATTACTTCAAGTAGAAAAGAGGGATGCAGGAGATACATTGAATCAAATGGTGTAGATTAGATTTGTACTGTGCTGTATTCATTAAGTCCTCCTGGGAGAAACATTAAATACTAAATATTTTTGGAGACAACATTAAACTACTAGATTACAAACATGCATCCTGAAGCTACAATGGAAAAGAACACAGGAAGAGAATACATATAGTATTGTTTGTTACCACTATACACTTCAGTACTTACGTATAAAATATTGAAATATGTTTGTGTATGCGTGTATATACTTCTAATGCCCTTTTAAAGACTATTAAAATTTCGTATAACATCTTGTTGGAATAAAAAGACTTTAAGGCTGATTAGGACTATTTAAAATTAAATAATTTTTAATGTAAAAACCCTATAAAATGATGGTAAATTAAAGCATTTGTGGGATCAAGGTTAGAATACCAATAGCTACTGGGATCAAGATTCTGAAATATTTTCTAGTTTTCTAGATTTTAATGAGGAAATAAAATGAACACACAAAGGAATGGAAAGGAAACTGAAGCTAAAAGTTAGGCCTCCTTATTTCACTTTCTTTTAAGATTATGCATCCTACAAGAAAATGTTTGAATCGTATCGGTGGCTAATAAACGTAAACCACTGGGGTAGCTGTTAACGTCTTACTCAAAAATCCCGAACGCGGACAGGGATGGAAAGTATTCTTCTCTATTACTTTCAAAGCTAAAATGTCACCATACTTGCCAGGCATGTAAAAAGTTAATCTTTAGCCAAGCTAATGTGCTTAAAATAGTTAGGCTATTGTTCTGAGCAAGTTATAAACCTAGATTATAAAATGTTAAACACTGGAGATACAAAACTCAAATACACTAATTCTTTGGCATACATTTTCCCCCCCTTTTGCATCACTTTTCTTTTATAATGGCTCAGAGTTTATGATCGAAGGATTTAAAAAAAAAAAAAAGAATGCAAACCTCCATAAGGAAAGCTAAGTAAGGAAGTCATATATATATGTATTTTATTTTATTTTTTTCCCCTCAACTTTGGCACTACTGACCATGCCTTGTTGTGAAGGCTTCCTAGGCATTTTTTAAATTTTTTTTAATTTTTTATCATTTTTTAAAATTAAATCATAGCTGTGTATATTAATGCAGTCATGGGGTACAGTGTGCTGGTTCTATATACAATCTGAAATATTTTCATCAAACGAACATCACATTTTAAAGGCGCATACAGTGCCTTTCTGGTAAAAGATCACTTTATAATGTCTCCTTTTTCATTTCTAACTTTGTTTCTCTGAATCTTCTCTCTCCTTGGTTAGTCTAGCTAGCGGTTTATTAATTGTGTTTATTTTTCAAAGAATCCATCTGGATCTGGTTCTTCTTTATGAGGAGATACTTCATGCTCAACCTTTCATTAACAGTATAGTATTATATTTAGCCAAACATAAAGAAAAGAAAAATGCCATCTGAAGGGACATGCTTACCTGTCACCTACGGCTACCCTTTCTTAGTTCTCCACGCCAGAACTGATAGGAAACAAGGAGAGTCCGGAAAATGTTCTCAACATTGTCATGACCCTAAAAAGTTGGTATTTTTACCCTTAAGCCTAGCCAGGTTGAGGTCTGCTGAGATTTGAACCCAAATCTTCTGACGTCAAGTCCTTTCCCCTTTTCCGTAAAATTGTTCAAATAGATGACCATATTCCCATGTAAAAGAAAATAAGAAGATAATTTACAAAAACATAGACAAATTAGGAAAGGATTATTAGCTTCTTGCAATAGATTGGCTCCCCGATTCGGTTACCAGCTCCCGTAACTCATTTAAAGAGGCCCGAAGTTGTCCTCGGTATTTTTGAAAACTTTCTGTGAATATAAAGTGGCTTTGTAGATAGAGCCAAGCTTGGTGGGTGATTAAATTTATTTGTGCTTCAGTTGCAGTATCACAAAAAAAGGTTTGAAGCATGTCTGTAATGGAGAAAGGACACAAACAACTATAAACCTGGACCAAAAAATATCTGAAGCAACAGTTTTCAGCATTGGACAACAGCACTCGGCTGGGAGCCTTGGGAGGAGAAAAACACAGGAGACGAGCTCCACATTTACCTTGGCTCTCTGCCTTGGGGCACTTTTCAAATTGCAGCTCAGGGAAGTGGAACTCAAACAGAGAGCAGCTAGCTGAGCAAAGGAAGCTGAGATCAGATTTTGGGGTGGCAGATAGGGCAGGAATTTGTGGAGCAGGGTACTGGAGAAGAAGCTTCACAGAGAGCGAGCTCCAGAAACACACACAAGAAGTCTCTTGAGCCTTTAGACAAGTATTAAGCAAATCATATACAAGACCTACCCCAAACAACTATTCTGTGTGCAGAAGAGTGTTTGATGGCTGCTATAAATTAGTGTTCTTACAAGTAGGCGGCAAGAGAATCCTTCTTTCCTGTAGGGAACATATTCCATTTGGTGGAGTTGGGGCTTTCCTCGTGGCCAAGTGACCGAGAGAAATAGAGTATCTTTCTTTGTGGTCACAGGGATGGGCACATGACCCGAGTGGGACCAATGACTATCCTCTTCGCCGCCTGTCCATAAAAAAGGTGTTATTCAAGCTAGTGAGATGTGAGAGTGGGATGCCGATGGGCCCATGTGTGCTATGTGAAGTGAGTCTGTTCGAGAGATGGGGAAGTAGACTTGTGGCCATGATGACATCTTTTGTGCTTTTGGATTTATCCCCATCAAAAGGAATTTGCAAACCTGGTTTGGTGAGATTCAGAAGTGTTTTAGTTCTGGACTATTAAGCAATAACAGTTCTGACAGGGCCTTGGATGCTCAGGCTAGCACGTATGCTACACTGTGACCTGGGGTGTAACTTCCTAGTGAGAGAGTCAACATTTGATAGCTGAAAATTGATAGTCTCGGCTTCTTGTTAAAAAGCTGTATTATCTCGGGCCAATCTCTTACTGCCCCCTCCCTTCCTGTACACTGAGAAGGGAGACTTTCTAGGGCTCTTTCTAGCTACAAAATTCCACGAGTCTATGAAATAAGGGACTTTCCAGAGTCAGCCAGATAACAGGTTAATGCTAATTTATAAAAGTGTCTTATTCAAGCCAACAAAGAAAGAGTGTAAGATGAGAGATAATGGAATCCGGTGACAAAGCCTGGAGAAAAAACTCATATAGCCTCTCAATGTCCCAATGTGCTCATTCTTTGGCCAATTTTTCTCCTCTTGTTTGCAAGGTTGAATCAAACAAACTCTATCATCCAGTAATTTGGGCTCCAGAGACACTCTCTGTGAATGAGGCAGAAACTGAATTAGGCCAGGGGATTATTGTTTTCTCTCAGCCCCGCTGTGTCTTAAAGATTTTATTAAGCCACACTTTCCCCACTTTCTAACATGTAAAATTAAATACATCAAGATGATTCAGGACTGCTGTTAGGAATAAAGGGAGAAGAAATGGCACAAGTATTTGTACAGAGGCAGTAAGATTATATTTGTTCACCATCTCTGCATGTTATGACCTCCAGAGAGGCCAACAGTGAACAAGCACTTGCTTTCCATCTAAAGGCAGCCTCCGACTTGTAATGGACACATGTCTAGTGGGAGATTCCTATTGTATTTGAAAAGGGCCTAAGCAGGACTTGGGCTCATGGAAAGGCTAGTTCTTAGAAGAAGGGAGAAACAGAGTTATGAACATAGGCAAAGTCAAGTGTCCTGTGAAACCCTGGTTCTCTACTTTCTGATGTGATGGAGTTCAAATTGGGGTGTATAAGGGCCACTGAGCCAGCCTTTCCTCTTTAGAATAGGAGGAGCTGAGAAAGACCTGCAGGGAGACATGTGGGAGGTGCCATAGATAGGAAATACAGGGAGTGAAGAATTTGAACTCAAAAGCTCATCAATAAACATGTATGAATATTTTATTCACAAATACTATTCCAGGAAACTGATTCGATTTATTAAAAAATTTGCTATGCCAATTTTATTCTCATGTGTCTTTTTATTAAAAATAACAGAAATCTAGAAAAAAGATGGCATAAAGAAGAAAAAAAGTTCTAAAATCCAAGAGCCCAAATATAATGGTATCATAATCATTGGATATATGTTTTTCTAGTCTTCTTTAATGTGATCATTTAAAAGCACTTTATAATCACCACCTCACTTAACCCTTATAGCAACCCCATTTGGTATTATTGCCACTTGGCAGATGAGAGTTGCACAGAGGCTATGGTGCATATTTGTGATTATATAAACTATGTCTATATAGAAAGTGTATATTCATATTCACATTTACACATGTGTGCTTTTCACATTCACATAGCCACAGATTTTTATGACTGTACCCTAAATGTTACAACTATCCACAGTAATTCATCACTTACACTTCTCACAACACCCCAGCAAAGGTTCTCAATTAGGTCACAGAAAGCCACAGACTGAGAAATAAGGAAGGTCAACTGCCATTTGTCAGCTGCTGAGCTCTCAGAAGGGACAGCCCAGGGTACAAAATCTTGAGAGGAATGTTGTCTGACATGAAAAAGGACCGATGGCTAAAGCCAAGAGAAACACCTGACTAGGGTTACTTGAATTGAAAGAGTGTTGAGCTGTAAGAGGGCGTATTTGGGTGTTCGTCGTTCATCCTGTCTAACCCAGCGTCTCCTTTTCAGTGGCTAGACACTAAAGGTGCCAAAAAGGAAGGGACAATAAAGGAAATCCCCACTCAGCATGAAGATTCTGAGACCAATTTATATAATTTGGAAAGACGGCTCAGCAAGTAGACTGGGGGTGTCCGCTCTGCCCCCTGGAGCCTCGCAGCCTGTGAGCATTTTATAAACGGGCAGCACAGCACCTGCCATCACCGCCAGGCTCCAAGGGACATCAGCGCACATGCTCGCTGCGCCTGCAGGCCACAGCACGCCGAGGGCTGCCTGCCTTCTACCTTATTTCTAGGTAGCGTAGGGTGACCAGACATCCCACTTTCTAACAATTTGTCCCATGTTCCGGCGTTTTTAAAAATGCCCCAATTTTTGGAAAGGAAATGCACAAACCTGTGGGAGAATAGGAAGGGAATATACGGTTTTCGGTTGCCATGTGGCTATTTCGCCAGAATATGAGTTTTATATTATTCTTGTTAATTTTATGTTACACTGTAATAATAACAAATAATTGCTGAGAAGTGATTATCGAGAACTGCTTATCAAAGTTTACATTGTTGTCAGGCCCATCCTGCCCCCAGCCATGTTGTCCTGCCTTACCAATGTTAAAATCTGATCACCCTAGGTTAGGGCCTCAGCAAGACTTTACTTGTGGGAGGGGCAAGTTGAGCAAGTGTGTCACGTGGTGAGAAAGGGTGCCAGAGAGAAGGGGAGCATGTGAATTTATAGAGCAAGAACTCACTACTTAACTACAGGAAGGGCACAGAGCTATTCAAGAGAGAGAGATCTGACTCCATGACTGAGCACCTCCCATTAGGCCTCACCTCCAGCAGTGGGATTCAAATTTTGACATGAGATTTGGAGGGGCAAATACCTAAACTGTATTATGGACAAATTGTGAATCTGTGTGTAAATACTTAGATGGTGGCACTATGAAAAACAGATAACAAGGGCAGTGCCTGTGGCTCAAGGAGTAGGGCGCCGGCCCCATATACCAGAGGTAGCAGATTCAAACCCAGCCCTGGCCAAAAAAATAAATAAATAAATAACAAATTCCCTACCCTTAAGTTAGTTAGTTAGTACCCCTCTCACCATGAGTAAAGACTTCCTGAGGCCCTCACCAGAAGCAGATGCTGGCTCCTTGCTTCTTCTACAGTCTGCAGAACCAAGAGCAAACACACTGCACCATTCACCCAGTTAAAGTATACAGTTTAATAGTTTTCATTATTTACATGTATGTGCAGCCATGTCTACAGACAATTTTGGAACATTTCCATCACTTCAGAATGAGATTTTCCCTTGCCCTTTAGCTATACCTCCATCATTCCAAATAATGCTCTTGCCCTTATGTTGTCCTTAATTTTTATTATGGAGACTTTTAACTACACAAAATATAGGTCGCACGTAATGCAATAAAAAGTTTAATCACCACCTGTCAAACAAAGCCTCTATTGTCTTCCTTTATAGTAAATATAGAGGAAACAGACAAATCCATTGATTTTTGGTTTAATCAAATGAAACCTAGACGCTTCGAAAAACCAGTGGAGGCTCAGCGCCTATAGCTCAACCGGCTAAGGTGCCAGCCACATACACCTAAGGTGTCGGATTCGAATCCCCAGCCCTGACCCACCAAACAACAATGATGGCTGCAACCAAAAAATAGCCGGGCGTTGTGGCGGGCGCCTGTGGTCCCAGCTACTTGGCAAGCGGAGGCAAGAGACTCTCTTGAGCCCAGGAGTTGGAGGTTGCTGTGAGCTGTAATGCCATGGCACTCTACCCAGGGGGATAGCTTGAGGCTCTGTCTCAAAAAAATAAATAAATAAATAAATAAAGTAGCTGTGATATCTGGGGAACAATGAGGAAATTAGAATATGAAATCAATATAATATTAACATTCCATTTGATGATGATATAAAATTATTTGTAGGTTTTAAGTGTGACTGGTATTTTAGTTATATGGAAGAATACAAACGCTTTCTCTCACTGTCTCTGGTGAAGACTGCTGCAGCACTCTGTAGGTAAGTTCTTCTAATAAATGGTTGTACTGATTAGCCTGGTGTTTAGTGCTTCTATCTTTGGAGTTCCAAATCGGCCCCATCTTGGAACAGTTTGGGGCAGTCTCTTATGAAAACTCTACTGGTACATTTGGGGTGATTGCAGCCATGACTTCAACACTTTTCACTTTTATACTTTAGAAGTATATTTTGATTCTTTCTTATGTCTTTTTTTTTGTTTTTTTTGAGACAGAGCCTCAAGCTGTCCCCCTGGGTAGAGTGCCGTTGCATTACAGCTCACAGCAACCTCCTACTCCTGGGCTCAAGCGAGTCTCTTGCCTCTGCCTCCCAAGTAGCTGGGACCACAGGCGCCCACCACAACGCCCGGCTATTTTTTGGTTGCAGGCATCTTTGTTTGGCAGGTCCGGGCTGGGGATTCGAACCCGCCACCTTAGGTGTACGTGGCTGGCGCCTTAGCCGGTTGAGCTATAGGCGCCGAGCCTCTTTCTTATGTCTTGAGAGATATATCCTCAAATAGATTGTGGATTTCCAAATGGAAGCATCATATTACCATGATTTTTTTTTTTTTTTTTTTGAGACAGAGCCTCAAGCTGTCCCCCTGGGTAGAGTGCTGTGGCATTACAGCTCACAGCAACCTCCAACTCCACAGGGCTCAAGCGAGTCTCCTGCCTCCGCCTCCCAAGTAGCTGGGACCACAGGCGCCAGCCACAACGCCTGGCTATTTTTTGGTTGCAGCCGTCATTGTTGTTTGGCGGGTTCGGGCTGGGGATTCAAACCTGCCACCTTAGGTGTACGTGGCTGGCGCCTTAGCCGGTTGAGCTATAGGTGCCGAGCCATATTACCATGATTTTTACAAATAAAAGTAAGACCTGAAGAATATGTGTTGGAATTCCTTTGGCTATAGATGTCATGTTACAGATTTGGCTCTTGGGCTCTGAATATTTAGGCAATTATGTCTCAAAAATATTTTTGTTTCTGAGCAGTGACATTCTGGACTGGATGAATAGATTTTTGTAGGAATAATATATGCTTGTAGATAAGGACAACAAGCTAGATGGAGAGCTGGAATTTTTATTTTTATTTTTTTGACACAGCCTCAAGGTGTCACCCTGGGTAGAGTGCTGTGGCATCATAGCTCACAACAACCTCCAACTCTTGGGCTCAAGCGATTCTCCTGCCTCTGCCTCCCAAGTAGCTGGGACTACAGGTGCCTACCACAACGCCTGGCTATTTTTTTCTTTTCTTTTTTTTTTTTTGGTTGTAGCCATCATTGTTTGGCAGGCCCAGGCTAGATTCGAACCCACCAGCTCAGGTGCATGTGGCTGGTGCCTTAGCCACTTGAGCCACAGACGCCGAGCCTGGAATTTGTACTTTTAATATGCATCCAAGTCATACTTACGCTTTTGTAAAATTTGAGAATGGGGCAGCACCTGTGGCTCAGAGGAATAGGACGCCAGCCCCATATGCCGGAGGTGGCTGGTTCAAACACAGCCATGGCCAAAAACTGCAAAAAAATTGAGAATGACCAGACTAGAATATTAGTGAATAATTACTACTCCCTGGGACTGGAGCAAACTGAATCAGTTAATGAACCAGCCCCAATATTAGAGTAGGTGAAAAGGAAGACCGGCTCAGCACCTGTGGCTCAAGTGGCTACGGCTCCAGTCACATACACTTAAGGTGGCTGGTTCAAATCCAGCCCGGGCCTGCCAAACAACAATGACGGCTGCAATAAAAAAATAGCCAGGCGTTGTGGTGGGCACCTGTGGTCCCAGCTACTTGGGAGGCTGTGGCTGGAGACTCCTTTGAGCCCAGGAGTTGGAGGTTGCTGTGAGCTGTGATGTCACAGCACTCTACTCAGGGGGACAGCTTGAGGCTCTGTCTCAAAAAATACAAAAAAAGGAAGACCAAGTTGAACGTCATAATTGCCCTAATGTACACGACTATTCTTTTTTTTTTTTTTGATCAAGAGCCTCAAGCTGTGTGGCATCACAGCTCACAGCAACCTCCATCTCCTGGGCTCAAGCAAGTCTCCTGTCTCAGCCTCCCAAGTAGCTGGGACCACAGGCACCAACCACAACGCCCGGCTATTTTTTAGTTGCAGCCTCATTGTTTGGCAGCCTGGGCTGGATTCAAACCCGCCACCTTAGGTGTACATAGCTGGCACCTCAGCCACTTGAGCCACAGGAGCTGACCCTACACCACTATCCTTAAGCATTTCCTCATGCAGTGGCAATAGTCTGTGCTCCTTGGTAGAGCATCCTGAATTCTCCCAGCATCTATTGTGGGGGTGTGAACTTGTATGGGACTTATCATCTGTGCCAGAGTTGTGCCACCTGCATGAGCTGATGGAAAGGAAAACTAGGGTGTGCTTTATTCATTACATATTTGTTGATTGATGAAATGCGCTCAATTTTCAGATGACTTCTTTTGAAATATTCTCTAGTTTATCTCATCCTGTCCTATACAGTGACAACACCCAGATTTACATCTCCACCTGTGACTTAGAACTCCAAACTCTTTTTTTTTTTTGAGACAGAGCCTCAAGCTGTCCCCCTGGGTAGAGTGCCATGGCATTACAGCTCACAGTAACCTCCAACTCCTGGGCTCAAGCGAGTCTCTTGCCTCCGCCTCCCAAGTACCTGGGACCACAGGTGCCCG
>CAUYTI010142221.1:0-14810 GCA_963575145.1 Galago senegalensis | reverse complement strand
TGCCAACATTTGTGGTTTTGGGATTTTGTGATGTGGGCTACTCTTACTGGAGTTAGATGGTATCTCAGAGTACTTTTGGTTTGCATTTCTCTGATGATTAATGATGATGAGCATTTTTTCATGTGTCTATAGACCATGCGCTTATCTTCATTAGAGAAGTTTCTTTTCAGGTCTCTTGCCCACAATGAAATGGGATCACTTTTTTTTTTTTTTTTTAGTAATTAGTTTGAGTTCTTTGTGGATTCTGGTTATTAGACCTTTGTCGGAAATATAACTTGCAAAAATCCTCTCCCATTCTGAGGGCTGTCTATTTGCTTTATTTAGCAGACTGGCTGTTCTCTTTTAGATTTTCACTTATTTCTCTATTTTTATTCTCCTCCTCCCTCTCCCTCCCCCTGTCCTTTCCTGTCACCACTGCTGGTGTGGTATCATCACAGTTCACAGCAACCTTAAACTTTGGGGCTCAAAAGATTATCTTGCTTCAGTTTCCCAAGTAGCTGGGACTACAGGCATCCACCACTACATCCAGCTAGTGTTTTTTTTTTTCTTTTCTATTTTTAGTAGAGATGGATCTCATTCTTTCTCAGGCTGGTCTCAAACTCTTGAGCTCAAGCAATCCACCCATTTAGGCCTCCCAGAGTGCTAGGATTATAGGCATATGCCACTGTGCCCAAGTCCCTCTATTTTTTAATGACTGGTTTATTTAGGGACTCTAAATGGTTTTCTCAAGGGGTTCTATCTGTTTCTTTTTTATTGTGCCCTCCTACACTTTGAGTAACACCATCTAATTTTTTGATTTCATATATTACACGTAACATGAATGATTCCCAAATACACATACCTCGTGCTTGGCCTCTTTCCTCTTAACATTTAGATTAGAATATAATACTTATACCAAGAACTTCATGTGTCCATAACCAAACTAAATACATTTTCACAAATGGTTTTCTTTTCCTGTAACTTTTATTTTTGTTCAAAGAAGTCAATATTTATTTCACTGATATAAATAATGTTTAGTCCTTTCTTTACCTTCCTCAATACCCCAAGTCTCTGGATATCCTTTTTATTGTCAAGATCCACTAATTCTACTCTGAATTCCTGCTTCTTTCTCTCTGCTCCTCTCTATCATTTATGTTCCTGCCTTGGCTCAGCCCCTACATATCTCACCATTCCATTAGTTGATGATGGCCTATGGGTCAGTCATGTCATTCTGTATTTGTTTCTTTGGTGTCTAGTCCATTGGCTGGAATGCAGTATAGTTACTGAATTCAAATAGTCCAGAGTTCTATTGTAAAGGAGAAGCAGTCTTATAAACCTGACTTTAAGTATGTGTGTGTATGTGCCTGTTGGTTGAGCAAAAGCAACATGATTTAGGCAAGATAGATCTTAGTTGTCTCACCTATAATGCCAAAAACCAGAATTTAATGACAAAAATAAAATACATGAGCAATATATGACAAATTTTATATGCAACACAACTGAAGTATATATGAAAATAAAACTATAAAATTAAAAGTACAGCATTAACTATAGCTTTCCCTTGTTTTAAAAGATAGGCAAAAGAATAAGCAGTATTGGTGGCACATTTTATAATCTGTTGTGCAAAGTCATATGCTCAGCATTGAGCCAAATACCTGAATGAGTTAATGTAGCCATGGTTCCTTGAGCTGGTTGCTCAGCTTTTCCTGTGTTCTCCTTTTGTGTTTCTTTGTTCCGTTGTATTTTCCTCAAATGTTAAGATTCTCTTGAAAATTAGTTTTGACAGTCAAGTGCAGAGTTCAACTTCTAAGCTTCATTTCCTGTGGACACCTTAAATTAATAATGAGAATAGAAAGGTGCCACACAATACCCATTTACTTTTGGTATTTTATTTTATAAAAATTAGCACCTGAAACTTTTATATCAATGTTACTTTACTAAAAATCACTTTTCATAAACAATTCATCATACAGATTGAAAATGATAATTATTTTTACAGTAAGGTGAAAGTAATCTAGAGGTCTTTATTTCGGGCTTAATGATAAAAGGCCATGGTTCCTTTATTGTGATAAGCAAAATTAACATACAAAGAATTTCTTAAATAGCATGTATTAAATTTGTATATAATTTTCAGAGCTATGAGTTTTTATTCCTGGTCACACTTTTTAAATTATATATTTTAGAATAATTTGTATAACATTTTGTGTTTGAAATGATTATATATAATTCCCAATCAAGACTTTTAAATCTGCTTTTTAAAAATTCTGAGTGGTTACTGTTAACATACTTTAGGCCAGGAGGTGATAAATAATGTAAAATGATTTATTAAAAGCAATAAACATTTTACAATTAGAATTACATTTAAAGAATATAAAGCTCTTCATTTTTTATTGATAAAGGTAATATTGAAACTTTTCAAAACACAAATGGCTTTTGAATTCATTAATTTTTTAAAAAAATTAATTAAAATACTTTACTTTCAGCTTTAATATACAAATAACACACAATAAACTACCTGTCTATAAAGTGTATAGCTCCATGAGGTTTTATATATGGATATACCCATAAAACCATCAATGCTCTCAAGAATAAAAAAACAAAACGAACATATAGATCACATATAAACCCTATTCATACCCTTTCATAGTTTATCCTTCCCTTTTCCACAAGTTCTTAGGCAACCATTGATTTATTTTGTGTCTCTGTAGATTAGGTTTCATTACCTAAAACAAAATCACACAGTAAACAAAAATCATATAGTTTTCTTTCACTTGGAATGATTCATATGAGACTCAAAGTTCTTGTTGCATCTATCAATAGTTTATTCCTTCTTATTGCTGAATACTATTCCACAGCCGGAATTAATTTTCTTTATACCTTCACTAACATGTGGAAAACATATGAATTGTTTGTAATTTTTATAACAGAAAAACTGTTAAAAACATTCATTTACAAATCCTTATATGCTTTCATTTATCCTGGCTGGATTGTATTGTAGGTGTATGCTTACACTGCCAGTTGCTCTTCCAAGAGGTTGTGTCATTTTACATTTCTACCTGCAGTGTATGAGAGTTCAAGTTCCTCCATGTCCTATTTAATATTTTTTATGGTAATTCTTTTTTAATTTTAGTGATTCTAATGGAGGTATACTGTTTTATCATTGTAGATTTGGGTCACATTTTCCTAATGATTAATGATATTGAGATTCTTCATATGTACTTTTTTGATGTTCATATATTTTCTCTGCTGAAAAGTGAAGTGCCTCTTCAATTATTGAGCACATTTTTTTTATCAGACTCTTTGTTATCTCATTATTGTGCTATGAGTTTTGCACATGTTCCAGATGCAGATCATTTGCTGGGTGTATGTTTTGCCAATATTTCCTCTCAGTCTACTTGCTCTCCTATTTTATTAATAATACCAATTGACTTTGTAGTTAAAATTTTTCTCACAAAGAAAATGCCAGGCACAAATGTTTTCATTGCACAATAGAGTTATTATAACAACACATGCAAGACTAAATATTATGAAAACAAAAGAGCAAAGGCTGGGGAAAAGAAAGCAGCAGATTTCTGTTGTAAAGGCTTTATCAGAATGATACTGATTGCTGTAACTGTTCTAATCAAACCAATTAAAATGCAGATATTGTCATACTGAGATTTTAGAAAGGAGGCTGAGATTATACTGTATATAGAAATCTATTTTAAATAGAAGACACAAATATGTTAAATGAGTAATTTGAGAAATAAATTTTATACTTACATTAATCACCACTTAGGTGCAATGGCTATATTCACAAAGGAAAACTTAGATTTTAGAGCAAGGAACATTATGTGGGATCTAGAGAGTCATTTTTGGATGACAAGGGTGTTAAGTCATCAAAAAGTCCTAACAAACCTCAATGTTTATACATAAAGTAACAGCACTTTAAGATTTGTAAAGCAAAACCTGATAGAACTGAAAGAATAGACAAATTTACAATCACAGCCTCTATTTCAAACCTCCTTTTTCAATAATCAGTTGAATAAGTAGACAAAAAATCAATAAAGATAGAGAAGATTTGAACAATGTTGACAATTTGACATTTGCAGGGCACTCTGCCAAACATCCAGCAGAATGATAATTATTTTTAAGTAAAAATGGAATATTTTAAAGATACATATTTTTCTGGGACATAATACCAGTATTAACAAATTTAAAATAATTCAAGTATGTTCTCCTAACAAAATGGAATTAAATTAGGATTCAACAACAAAGTGATATCTGGAAAATTCATAAATGTTTTAAGACGTAATAACCTACCTCAAAATAACTCATAGGCCAAAGGAAAAAAAATCACAAAGATAATGAGAAAGTATTTTGAATGAAATGAAAACAAAAGCACAGCATATCTAAATTTATGTGATACGGCTTATGTAGTGTTCAGAAAGATGTTCATGGCATTAAACACTCATTAGAAAAGGTTAAAGATCTTAAACTAGTTATTTTAGCTTCCACCTCAAAAGAGGAGAGTGAATATAATTCAATTCCAACAAAAGTAGGAGAAATAGTACTTATTACTAATAATAATACTATAAATCATAATAATATTACTTATAATTTAAATAATTATAAATGTATAATTATTAAGAGAGATTAAAAAAGATAAAATATGAATACAGTCATATCTTGGAGATATTGAAGATTCAGTTCCAGACCACTTCTGATATCCAATAAAGTAGATATCACAATAAAGAGAGTCACATGAGTAAATGGTTTCTCAGTACATATAAGAGCTGTATTTACACAGTACTGTAGTTTATTACATGTGGAATAGTACTATGTCTAAAATATGTGCATATACTTGGCTGAAAATGTTAGCAGTCATCAGAGCCTTCAGCTTGTCATAATCTTTTTGCTGGTGGAAGTGTTTGCCTTGATGTTGACGGCTGCTGACTAAAGGAGAGTGACGGTTACCGAAGGTTAGGGTGGCTGTGGTAATTTCTTAAAATAACAACAAAGTTTTTGCCACATCAATTGACTCCTTTGGTCATAAAAAGATTTCTTGATAACATGAGATGCTTTTTGATAATCACTTTACTACAGTAGAACTTCTTTCAAAATTGAAGTCAACCCTCTCAAACCCTGCTACTGCTTTATCAATGTAGTTCATGAAATATTGTAAATCCTTTGTTGTCATTGCAATGATATTCACAGCATCTTCACCAGGAGTAAATTTCATCTCAGGAAACTACTTTCTTTGCTCATCCATAAAAATCGGTTCCTCCTCTGTTCAAGTCCGCTCACGAGGTTGCAGCAATTCAGTGATATCTTCAGTTTCCACTTCCAGTTCTAGAACCTTGTTACTTCCACCACATCTGCACTGACTTCCATCCCTGAAGCCTCCGAACCCCTCAAAGTCATCCATGAAGGTTGAAATCAACTTCTCCCAAACTCCTGTAAATGTTTATATTTTGACTTCCTCCCATGAATCCTGCATATCTTTAATGATTTCTAGAATGGTAGCTCTTTACCAGAAGGTTTTAATTTGCTTTGCCTGGGTCTGGCAGAGGAGTCACTGTCTATGGCTTAGATAGTGTCTTAGAAAATGTATTTTTTAAATAATAAGACTTGGAAGGCTAAATTACCCCTCAATCCATAGGCTGCAGAATGGATGTTGTGTGAGCAAATGTGAAGACAACAACGTGTAATCTTGTACATATTCCTCAGAGCTCTTGGGTGACTAGGTGTATTGTCAATGAGCAGTAATATTTTGAAAGGAAGTTTTTGTTTCTGAGCACTTAGTCTCTACATTGGGTTTAAAATATTTGGTAAACCATGCTGTAAACAGAAGTGCTATCATCCATGCTTCATTTCATTTAGCTGAGTTTCATTTAGGGAGCACTGGCAGAGTTTACATATTTGCTATAATTCTTAAGATCCCTAGGATTTTCAGAGTGATAAGTAAGCATTAACTTTAACCTGATGTCACATTAGCCCCTAACAGGAGAATCAGCCTATCCTTTGAAGCTTTGACACCAGGCATTGACTTCTTCCCTCTAGCTATGAAAATCCTAGATAGCATCTTCTTCCAATAGAAGATTGTTTTTATCTACATTAAAAATTTGTTGCTTAGTATAACCATCTTCACTAATGAGCTTAGCTAGATCTTCTGAATAACTTCCTATTTCACCTCGCACTTTGATGGTATGGAGATTACTTCTTTTCTTAGGCCAGTAAGCCAACTTTTGCTAGCTTCAAATTTTTCTTCTACAGCTTCCACACCTATTTCAACCTTATAGGATCAAGGAAAATTAGGGTCTTTCTCTGAATTAGGCTTTGGTTTAAACAGCAACAAAAAAATAGCTGGGCATTGTGGTGGGCGCCTATAGTCCCACCTCCTTGGGAGGCTGAGGCAAGAGAATTGCCCGAGCCCAGGAGTTGGAGGTTGCTGTGAGCTGTGATGCCATGTACTCTCCTGAGAGTGATGAAGTGAGACTCTGTCTCTAATAAAAAAGAGAATGTTTTTCAACTCCCCTGTTGTTGGGATTGCAAATAAATAACAGCCTCTTTGGAAAGAAGTATGGAGAATCCTCAAAAAGCTAAAAGTAGACCCTCAAGGATCTTTCAATCCCATTACTAGGTATCTGCTCAGAAAAAAAAAAAAAACCCAAAAAAACAAAAACCCAACATTTTAAGGACATGTGTCCTAGAATGTTTGTTGCTTCTCAATTCACAGTGACAAAGATGTGGAATCATCCCAAGGGCCCATCACCCCATAAATGGGTTAATAAACTGTAGCATGTGTATACTAGGGAATACTATTCAGTTATAAAAAGATGGTTAATTCACATAATTTGCATTATCCAGCAAATAATTTCAATAATTTCAGCTATAAGCAGAATTATTTTGAGTTCCTTGGAGATTACTCTGTGCCTGTGGGCAATTCCTGGGGTTCTCATGACTTGCTGAAAGGCATTGAAGAAGTTCTTTAGCAAACATGTGAAGGGATCAAGGAATTAAAAGAGTTCTTCATAGATGTTCCTTATTAGGTTGGGGGAGCTTCAATCTTTCCTTAATTTTTTGAGAGTATTTTTTTGGTCATAAATAAACATTAACCTTTATCAAATGCTTTTCTGCATCTATTTAGATCTCCATACAGGTTTTCTTATTTATTCTGTGAATATGAGAATTATATGCATTGATTTTCAAAGATTAAATTTGTATTTCCAGTACAAAGGCCATTTGGCCATGATGGTCATGATTTCTTTTACTTATTGTTGGACTCTATTTGCTAAAATTTACTTTAGAATTGTTGTTTCTATATTCATGAAGGATATTGGCCAATATCTTTTGTTTCTTATAATATCATCATCTGATTTGGGTATTGATACAGAAATGTAATGTCCTTAAAATAATTAGGATGTATGTGCTCCTTTTCAGTTTTCTGAAAAGGTCAGAGTATAATTAATGTTATTTATCTTTTTAATTTTTTTTTTGTTTGTTTTTTTGAGACAGAGCCTCAAGCTGTCGCCCTGGGTAGAGTGCGGTGGCATTGCAGCTCACAGCAACCTCCAACTCCTGGGCTCAAGCAAGTCTCTTGCCTCCGCCTCCCAAGTAGCTGGGACCACAGGTGCCCGCCACAACGCCCAGCTATTTTTTTGGTTGCAACCGTCATTGTTGTTTGGCGGGTCCGGGCTGGGGATTCGAACCCACCACCTTAGGTGTAGGTGGCTGGCGCCTTAGCCAGTTGAGCTATAGGCGCTGAGCCTGAGGCTGTTCTTTCCAGGGTGTGAGATCCATTCTTCTTTGGAAATGCAGAGACAGCCAGTGGGAGACTGGGGCTTAGTTGTATCTCCTTTTAGGGTCACAGCCAATGGTAGGAGCTTCCTGAGGAAAAGTGCTCTGTCCAGGGGATGAGGAAGGGCCCTTTGGTTTGGTTGGTCCATGGGGTGCAAATGTCCCTTTCCATCCAGATCTCTCCATTGGTTGGGGTCTGAACAGCAGTTTGGAACCCTTGGATGGAAGCTAGAGAAACTAATCAATTGGCTGGAAAATTGGGGATAAGAAGAGAAAAATAAGGCAGCAGATCCAAAAAAGACCTTATCTTTTTGGTTCATGATGCCTGAGAATTTAAAGAGACCCCCCCCCCTTTTTTGGAGACAGAGTCTCGTGGCATCATCATCAGAGTGCCATGGCATCATCATAGTTCACTGCAATCTCAAATTCTCAGGCTCAAATGATCCCTTTGCCTCAGCCTCCCAAGTAGGTGGGATTATAGGTGCCCACCACAGTTCCCAGCTAGTTTTTCTATTTTTAGTAGACATAGGGTCTCATGCTTGCTCAGGCTGATCTTGACCTCCTGAGTTCATGCAATCTACCTGTCTTGGCCTCTCAGAGTGCTGGGATTGCAAGTGTGAGCCACTAGCTTTCACCCTTTGCCTGGAGGGACATGAAGACCTGGGAACCCATGGGCCTTAAGGTGGCCCTCCTTCCATAGCCCCATGTGCCCAAGGACAGCAGAGACCTAGCAGCAAGTGACAAAACAGTTGGTATGCAGTTTAGGGAGGGAAAATAGCTTTCTCCCTTAAGTATTGGGAGTCCAGCCATCCTGCTTATGCTTTTAGCTATTCAGTCAATAATATTTCTTCTTCTTTTTTTTTCTTTTTTTTTTGTTGAGACAGAGTTTCATTTTACCACCCCTTGGTAGAGTCCCACAGTGTCATAATTCACAGCAACTTCAGACTCCTGGGTTCAAGTGATTCTCTTGCCTCAGCCTCCGGAGTAGCTGGGACTACAGGCACCCACCACAATGCCCAGCTGTTTTTAGAGGTGGGATCTTGCTTTAAGCTCAGGCGATCCACCCACCTTGGCCTCCCAGAGTTCTGGGATTACAGGTGTGAGCCACTGCACCAAGCCAATGATATTTCTTTCTTTCTTTTTCTTTTTTTGGCAGTTTTTTTTGGCCAGGGCTGAGTTTGAACCCACCACCTCTGGCATAAAGGACTGGCACCTTACTCCTTTGAGCCACAGGTGCTGCCCCCAATAATATTTCTTGAGAGCCTCTGTGGGCCAGGCTGGGCTCTGGGTCCCAGAAAAAACATGTCCCCTTGGGTGTCCTCAAGGGACTCATCATCAGGAATGGGGAGCCAAGCCAGTTGGCAGCTAATGGATTTAGGGTTGGGGATGCTCATGCAAAGGCCCCTAACCTGGCTTGAGAGGCTAAAGAAGACTGCCTGTCAGACATGACTTGCTGGGTTCCAGTTATAGCTCCACCACTTACTAGCTATGTGATCTTGGAATAAGTATTTAACCTTACTGTGTTTTGCTTTCCCCATCTTTAAAATGGGAATGATAATAATAGTACCTATTGGCTCGGCGCCTGTGGCTCAAGCAGCTAAGGCGTCAGCCACATACACCTGAGTTGGTGGGTTCAAAATCTAGCCTGGGCCACCAAATAACAATGATAGCTGCAACCAAAAAGTAGTTGGGTGTTGTGGTGGGCACCTGTAGTGCAGCTACTTGGGAGGTGGAGGCAAGAGAATCACTTGGGAGTTGGAGGTTGCTGTGAGCTGTGATGCCACAGCTCTCTACCCAGGGAGACAGCTTGAGGCTCTGTCTCAAAATAAATAAATAAATAAATAAATAAACAAACAAACAAACAAACAAATAAAATAAAATAATAGTACTTATTTCAGGGCAGTGCTGGTGGCTCAAAGAAGTAGGGCGCCGGCCCCATATGCCGGAGGTGGCGGATTCAAACCCAGCCCCGGCCAAAAACTGCAAAAAAAAAAAGTACCTATTTCAAGCCTGGTGGGGTGGCTCACGCCTGTAATCCCAGCACTTGAGAGGCTCAGGTGGGTGCATTGCCTGAGCTCACAGGTTCGAAACCAGCCTGAGCCAGAGCGAGACCTCATCTAAAAAAAAAAAAAATAATAATAATAGTACTTATTTCAAAGGGTTGTTGCGAGGATTCAATGAGTTAATACATGTAAATCCCTTAGAATAGTACCCTGCACACAGTAAATGCTCTGTAAGTGTTAAATAAAAAATATAAACAGCTATCACTTGGATGAGTGGGATTTGCAAGCAGATAGGTGAGAAAGAGTGTCCTAGGCAAAGGGACAAAGGCTTGGATGTGAGAAAGCAGGCTCCTCTAGGTAACTTCCTTGTGTCCTCTGTGTCACCTGATGGCAGTGACTGTCCTGGTCTAAGAATTAGGCTGGTAACTCTGCCCTCTCCCCTCTATTGCCTCAGTGTAGTTTGGAGGCTGGTCAGACCTTGGTCTGAGATGTTACCTCTGACAGGACTGAGGCTCCCCAGGAGCCTACCATAGGCTGGGCGGTGCTAGGAGGTGCAGGGGATTCACCTGTGAGCATCTGGGGCTCCCTGTTTGACAGGAAGCATAGAGGACCGATAAGTCCAGCTCGGGGGTCAGGAGGGCTTCTCTGGGAAGTGTTCTCTGAATAATGTCTAAGGGAAAATGAAAATTCTCCAGACAAGGGGTGGGGATGAAGTTCTGGGCAGAGGGGCCAATCTGTGCAAATGTTGGGAGGGAGGAGGGAGAGAGAGAGAGATCCTAACTTATAGGAGAATCAAAAAGACCTCAAGTCTTGGGGAGCCCTCTCTGGGTAGGTTTATCAGGTTTGTGTTGTCCTTCCTTGCCCACTGGCCCAAGCATGGTAGTGGCCTAAGAGGTTAAAGTCCAGACTAGCTCCAGGGCCAGCCCAGGAGCTGGGGGTAGGGGCGCCAGTTACTCAGGTCCCTCCCTCCCACTCCAGAGCTGGGAGTGTTTGGCAAAGTAACAACGCAGCCTTTGTGTCCCTCTGTGGGTCTAGGCACGTCTGGCCCAGCCTAGGCGGCTGCTGGTTTCATTGCCCTGTGATCCCAGCCAGGCTGTACAGGGTGGTGCAGGCAGGGTATGCTTCCTTAGGATCCTCCATGTGGCTGCCTGGTGTCCCCTGTGCCCCTGTAATGCTCCTCTGGTGGGGATGCCTTTGCCACACCACAGAGGACATGGTATGTATGGGGCTGGCAGTGTGGACCCACAGCAGGTAGTGGTGGGTGGGAGTTTGTATGGGGTTGGGTGGCACATCCAAAGATTCCTGTGTGGTACAGCCTAAGCCCGAGGGGTATCCCAGGGTGATTCTGGGTGTGAGGGGCCTGTGCTGGAGCATGTGAGCAGCCCCCTAGTCTGCTCAAAACACAGTGCTGCTGTGTTGGCTGTGCCAACAACGAGGCCTCTCTCTTGGTGCATAATGTCCCCTCTGTATTGTCTACTGCACCGCTGTGGTGACGATGATTTTAAGGCCCAAATGCTTTTCATGGGTGGGGGTGGGGCAGGATGAAGGCTTTCTGGGAAGGGCAAGAGCTGCTGGTCTGGGTTTCTGCCCTCTGTGTGGGAAGATCTGTTGTGTGTTTGGGGCTACCCCCTGCACACTTACAGTACCTATGGGACAGGAGAGGCAAGTCAGGGATTGCCTTCTGGCATAACCCCTTACTGTGAAGTCATGTGGTCCCTGCCCTGGTCCAAGCTCTTTTCCTTCACCCTGCCCATCCAGACTTCAAAGGAACTCTCTCATAGCCCTCCTTCTGGCCACTGCCTGTGTCCACTGATCCAGACTTTCTGCTTGTCTACCCCTAGTCTTTCTTGCTGTGGAACCACTAGAACAGCAGTTGTCAACCTTTTTATTCTCAGGATTCCTTTACCCACTAATAATTATTGAGGAACAAAAGCTTTTGTTACATGGGCTATATATATCCATCCAGGTTTATCATATTGGAAATTAAATTTTTAAAAAATTTAAAAACATGAATTTATTCATTCATTTAAAAATAATAGTAATATCCTACAGCTATACTACCCTAAAGGTGTCCAATCTTGTTTGATCTCAGAAGCTAAGCAGGGTCAGGTCTGGTTAATACTTGAATGGGAGGGCAGCGCCTGTGGCTCAGTGAGTAGGGCGCCAACCCCATATACTGAGGGTGGTGGGTTCAAACCCAGCCCCAGACAAACCACAAGAATAATGAAAAAAATAGCCAGGTGTTGTGGCAGGTACCTGTAGTCCCAGCTACTAGGGAGGCTGAGGCAAGAGAATTGCCTAAGCCCAGGAGTTGGAGGTTGCTGTGAGCTGTGTGACACTGCCATGGCACTCTACCGAGGGCAGTAAAGTGATACTCTGTCTCTACAAAAAAAAAAAAAAAAACACGAATGGGAGATAGCCTTGGACTACTGAGTGCTGTAGGCTATAAAAAAATTTAAAGTACTAGCTTTAATGCTAGGTAAAGTGCTACGTTACAGGGATCACCCCTGTAATCTTAGCATTCTGGGAGGCTGAGGTGGGAGGATTGCTTGAGCTCAGGAGTTCTTGATCAGCCTGACCAATGGGAAATCCCATCTCTACTAAAAAATAGAAATATTAGCCAGGCATAGGGAACATCTGTGGTATCAGCTACTCAGGAGACTGAAGCAGAAGGATTGCTTGAGTCCAGGAGTTTGAGGTTGCTGTGAGCTAGGCTGAGGCCATGACACTCAAGCCTGAGCAACAAGAGTGAGACTGTCTAAAAATAAATAGATCAATAAACAACAAAAAAACCCTAATAATTCCATTACATGTTATCATATATATATATATTTTTTTTTGAGACTGTCTTACTATGTCACCATTGATAGAGTGCTGTGATATCACAGCTCACAGCAACCTCCAACTCCTGGGCTTAGGCAATTCTCTTGCCTCAGCCTCCCAAGTAGCTGGACTACAGGTGCCCACCAGAATGCCTGGCTATTTTTTTGTTTCAGTTTGGCTGGGGCTGGGTTTGAACCCACCACTCTCAGTATATGGGGCGAGAGCCTTATCCAAGGAGCCACAGGTGCTGCCCTATCATATCTATTTTTATGGAAAATATACTTTCTAGGCTGGGTGTCCATAGCTCAGTGGTTAGGGGGCTAGCCACATGCTCCATAGCTGATGGTTCGAACCTGGCCCAGGCCTGCTTACAAACAAACAAAAATAGCCAGGCATTGTGGCTGGTGCCTGTAGTCCCAGCTAGTAGAAGGCTGAGGCAAGAGAATCGCTTGAGCCCAAGAGTTTTTTTTTTTTGAGACAGAGCCTCAAGCTGTCACCCTGGGTAGAGTGCCGTGGCCTCACAGCTCACAGCAACCTCCAACTCTGGGCTCAAGTGAGTCTCCTGCCTCCACCTCCCAAGTAGCTGGGACCACAGGCGCCTGCCACAACGCCCGGCTGTTTTTTGGTTGCAGCCATCATTGTTGTTTGGCAGGCCCAGGCTGGATTCGATCCTGCCACCTTAGGTGTATGTGGCTGGCACCTTAGCCACCTGAGCCACAGGCGCCGAGCTGAGCCCAAGAGTTTGAGGTTGCTGTGAGCTATGACGTCCCAGCCCTCTACAGAGGGTGACACAGTGAGATTCTGTTGCAATTAAAAAAAAAGAATAGAAAAATATATTTTCTAGAACAAAATAAAATTATTAAGAAGAGTAACATTGTTTTTACATTTTTGCAAGTCTCATTAATATCTAGCTTAGATGGCTCAGCACCTATAGCTTAGAGGCTAGGGCGCCAGCCACATACACCAGGGCTGGCTGGTTTGAACCAAGCCCGGGCCTGTCAAACAACAATGGCAACTACAACAAAAAAATAGCCCAGCATTGTGGCAGGCGCCTGTAGTCCCAGCTACTTGGGAGGCTGAAGCAAGAGAATCACTTAAGCCCAAAAGTTTGAGGTTGCTGTGAGCTGTGATGCCATGGCACTCTACTGAGGGCGACATAGTGAGACTCTGTCTTAAAAACAAAAATCTGGCTTAGAGCAAATAGGCTGCCTTGGGCTGGGCTGCATTCTCATATCTGCTTTTGCTTTCAGCCCACTTATATGTGTTGTGGAAGTATTGAAGAAAACTTGGCCTCACACAGATTTATAGTTGGGGGAGTGAGGAGTATTTTAATAGCCTTTTCTGATAACTTGCTACCACACCAAAACTTGGTAAGTGGTAGTTTCTTTTTTTTTTTGAGACAGAGCCTCAAGCTGTCACCCTGGGTAGAGTGCCATGGCATTACAGCTCACAGCAACCTCCAACTCCTGGGCTCAAGCGAGTCTCCTGCCTCCACCTCCCAAGCAGCTGGGACCACAGGCACCCACCACAACACTCAGCTATTTTTTGGTTGCAGCCATCATTGTTGTTTGGCGGGCCTGGGCTGGATTTGAACCCGCCACCTTGGGTGTACGTGGCTGGCGCCTTAGCCACTTGAGCCACAGGCGCTGAGCCCAATGAACTTTTTATATTTTGTTACACTATTAAGTTCCAACTTTGTCTGATACATGTTTTATGTTTGTTTCTTGTTTTTTTGTTTTTTGAGACAGAGTCTCATTTTGTCACCCTCTGTAGAGTGATATAGTGTCATAGCTCACAGCAACTTCAAACTCTTGGGCTCAAACGTCCACCTGCCATGGCCTCCCAGAATGCTAGCATTTTCGGCCTGAGCCACCACGCCCAGCCTGAGCTGAAGAGTTCGAGGTTGCTTCAAGTTTAACTATGGCAAGGCACCCTAGCTCAGGTGACTGAGCAAGTCTCTGTCTCAAAATAAATAAAATAAAATAAAAAAGAAAATGTTAGTTCACTGAGTTATGATGAAGATCTTCAAATGTCAGCGCATTGTGTAGCATGGTAAATAATCACATCCATTGATATTGCCACCAATTTTTTTTTTTTTGAGACAGAGCCTCAAGCCGTCCCCCTGGGTAGAGTGCCATGGCATTACAGCTCACAGCAACCTCCAACTCCTGGGCTCAAGCGAGTCTCTTGCCTCTGCCTCCCAAGTAGCTGGGACCACAGGCGCCC
>CAUYTI010142220.1:0-77680 GCA_963575145.1 Galago senegalensis | reverse complement strand
AGCAATAACTGAGAAAATGACATGAAGGCTGTGTTGACCAGTTTGATGGAAGTATTTCAGAATGCATGTGAAAACCCCACACTGTACCCCAGAAGAGTATCAATGTACATAGTTAACATTCAATAAAAAAAAAAAATAGCTTTTCTGAGGCTAAAATATGCTGTGGTATGACACATAAATATGTTAATGATGACAGAGAATAGCAATATTCTTTGCTGCTGGGATGTTGGGTTGAGGTGGTTTTTGAAGACAGATTGAATAGTTCTTGCACGAATTTTTATTCATGTGCTAAGCTAGATTCCGTTCCTCAATGAGGTATATTGCACATATATAACATCCTTAACGACTATACGATGAATTTGAGGAATGACAACATTCTATGATGAGCTGCAAACCTGGCTAGGCTTAGATACTTTTCCTGTCTGAAAAAAATAAAATCTGAGAACTTTTACTTGCAGGAAAAAAATGTTCAGAGAAACTTGAAGGGCAGATATGTGAAGAACAGATTATCTAGGTTTCACCTACAAGAACACCGATGTGCAGAAATAAGGCATGTGGAGAAACATTTTGATTGAGAGATTGCATATAAGAAAGGGTGCGTAATATGGGGCATACTTCAAAGACAGTACTATCTCTGCCCAGGGCCACAGTGTCCATCGGCATGCTTAATCATGTTTCTCACCTAGAGGAGCTGTATTACCTGACAATGGTGAGGAGGGTGCTAGGAGTACAGATTATAACAGGGAGATGAATGGGTAGTAACTTAGGGATCTGAGTGACCAAATTCCATAACAGTTGCCATGTGGCATAAAAGAGAAGAAATGGAAAGAATAATCTCCTATTTTATGATTAAAGTTAGCTGTGTATTGGAAGGGTGAGGAGACCACATCTAATAAGGCTTGTGGTTGTTCCTGGTACCCAAGAATGCTTTTAATATGTGTAAAAATTTAATGTCTCAAGGAAAGAGGAGGAGAGAAATATAGCATTTTTTTCTGGAAAGGTTGATTTTGGGTTAAAGAAAAAAAAAGTAAACTTCAATTCCAAATGACTTTGCCTCTCTTTTAACCAACTCCGGTCCTTTCTTGCCTGCTGATCAATCCTTATCTTAATGACTCTGCATCCCAGCTCTGGTCTGTGATCTCCTTGAAAGCAGTGGCATCTCATTAATCTTCTTTCTACTGTCCCTGGCATCCAGAAGGCATTCAGTAAATACTGACATTAATTGAACTGAAAGCACCCTATCCTCACCTTGATCTCCTCGTTTTCCAAGCTGAGTCAAATAGAAATAATCATTTTTCAGTAGAAAAACAAACTTTGGCACTTTAAAGCCTCAAGGAATGCCCTATCATTCCATCATGAGCAAGCATTTTGGGTTACAAACTACATTTACATCTATTAATTCAAGATGATCTAATTAAAGTAGTGAATATATTTGCAAGCATAATAAAGCAATAACAATGAGTAATCACTTTTCTACCCATCATATTCATAGAGTAAAAAGGATCAAGCATTTTTCTTCTGTGAAATAAAATGCTTGATCTCAATGCCAATGGTTTCATGTATTGAAAGTCTTGACATTAATATTGAAAAAAATAATATTATTGATTCTATCAGTAATCTGGACCACAGGATAACATGTACATCGCTGCTCAGTATATGGCATGTTTTCATAATTATAATCTGCTAAACTGCTTGAGTGATACTGTTTTAATTAGGAAATCAAAAGTATTTTTCTGTAAATTTGCTACTGCTTCTTGAAGCTAAAGTCTTGTTGAATGTCAAAATTGTCTATAGCCACTGATTGTGCGCTGTTTACAATCTATCTACAATTTGCCTAGACTGCTTCCAATAAAATATTAATGCAATCAAATCTAAACTGCTTGCTTTCACTTTATCTTCACATCATGGGTCAGGCTGTGAAGCTATTTTATTAAAATAAGCCAAGAGCATTTGCTGTTTGACTGTACATAGTTTAAGTTTGCAAACCTCATCATAAGGAGTTCAAGATATTTATTTCCTTTAGGAGTTCATTGTGCATAACTGTATGATTTTCCATGAAATATCTGTTGCTGATAGACAGTTGTGCTGGCCAGTGTACAGATTGCTAAGAGGTTTAGGATAACATTCTCACGTTATAATACTGTGTTTCCCCTAAAATAAGACTGTCTTATATTTATTTTTTCTCAAGAAGACACACTAGGGCTTATTTTTCAGGGGATGTCTTATTTTTATTAAGTATAACACAACAATCTACATTTATTCAAATACACTTATGTCATCTTCTGGAACCTGACAGGGGAGTTGACCTTGTTGGTGGAGCTGGCTCTAGTGATGCGTGAACTCCTTTCCCCTAGCCGTTGACATGTGTGCAATAGGATGCCTGTGACTGCAGTTACCACACGCACACCCGCACAAGTGCCAATGGCTCAGAGAAAGGAGCTGTGGCAGATACAAGGTATTTCAGTCTTCCTTACCACTCAGCCCGGAAATGCAGGGAGTGGCTATGCAGCATAACTGCATAGCCACGCCCATCACTAGGTCTTATGGGGTAGGGCTTATATTTAACCAATGCATCGAAATCCTGCTAGGGATTATTTTTTGGGTAGGTCTTATTTTCGGGGAAACATGGCATGGTATTGTTGACAATAATACATATAAAAAGGGTAAGAATATATAACAATGTGTTTTCAAAAGAATGCCAAGGCTTTCATTTCTAAAGAGTTTTCATGGAGAATCTGGGATAGTATCAGAAGAGGATTGGAGACAGAATATGAAGATGGAAAGGAGTTATATGTAAATGTCCCTCCTCCCATGTCCCTCTTATTCTTCCCTTACTCAAAGGTAGAGAGCCATTGTAACACAGCTTAATAGGAAAGTGGTCTCATTTATGTTGAGATGGCCATGTGTAGTTGTATTAGAGCTAAAGCTGTTAAAGCTGGAAGGCAGACAGATGGAAATAGAAAGGACAGGGGCTTCCAGCTTCAGAACAAGGTAAAGAAAAACAAAACAAAAACAAGAAGAAACCTTGAAAATGACTTTCTTGAAATAAACAGTGATGAGATAAAATAAAAATGATGGATGGAATCTGGCACAACTGTTTTATGAAATATTTTTGAAATTCAAAGATAAGAGTTTTTTTTCTTAAAAATAAACCCTGTGAAGTTTCAGACGGTGACAGAAGAGCTTTGATTCTCGGACATAACTGACATTATCTCACTCCTAGAACTTCTTTATCCCAGGTATGTCTAGAGCAGTGGTTCTCAACCTCCCTAATGCTCCGACCCTTTAATACAGTTTCTCATATTGTGGTGACCCCCAACTACAAAATTCTTTTCGTTGCTACTTCATAATTGTAATTTTGCTACTGTTATGAATCATAATGTAAATATCTGACATGCAGGATGTATTTTCATTGTTACAAAGGGGTCGTGACCCACAGGTTGAGAACCACTGATCTAGAGTGATCCTAACCTTCCTTAATGGTTATGAAAGTTTCACATTCAGTAGTGAGAGAAGCGCAAAACTCACCTCATGCTGTGTCCTGCCATTTGTGATAACTAAACTGGGCTACAGGCTTCAACATGCTATGCAGATAATGGATCACATCAGTTAAGCAGCTGCTCCTTTCCAACGTCTACTTGTGATACAAAATGTAATGTCTCACTAAGAGCATCCTTTGGGATATAGATGGAACACCATAACTGAGCACACAAAGCTGAGTTCATTGCTTTTTGGTGCTATGCCCAGGAGTCTCTCCAAGACCACACCACCAGACAAGTCGAATTTAAAGAGGAGTTCGTTTATCAAAGAGCTGGCCAGTGACTGCCTCAGTGTCCCAACGTGGGGTTTCTGAGAGCAGCCCTGAGTTGTCTGTGGCTCTGGTTTTTATAGAGTAATGTTGGGAGCCAACCTTCTGGGAGGCAAGGCCACCCAGTTTGGGGAAATGTACTCTAGTCAAGGAAAGAGTGCAAACCTGGCCTCAGCAGTTTTCCTGTAATGGCTGGTTCCTGAACCAGATCAGATTGGAGCCAGGCCCTTTGGTTAGAATGGACTGCTGAAGATGCTGTTTAAAAGCTGGGCAATAAAGCTGAGGTTGCTGCGTCCTGTTTAGGACAGCCCTCCCCATCCCACTGTTCTGTGTCTTTCTTTTCACACCCCACACCATCTACTCCCAGGGTCCCCACTAACCTTTGCCAGGCAGGTTCCCGGCAGGGCAAACTTTTCTGGGGATAAGCAAGTGTTATTACAGAAGCAAAAACAGCAGTTCAGTTAGTCATTTTACACAATACTATGATCACGAGAGCGATTAGTGATTTTTTTCAAAACAAGTACAAACCACAATGTCCTACGGGGGAATGCAGGGAATGGAACCTATAGGTAAGGGTCATAAAGGTCATGATCATAAAAAGCTATAATCATGAGGGCTACCTGGTCAGTAACTTACATTACTAACAATTTTAGCCGAAGGCATTATTTACAGTTCCAATGGGAGGGCAAACAAGAGGAACTAGTTTTGAAGGTAAAAAGGAGTCAGTAGTAAAATGGAGTCAAGCTTGTTCTTTTAACATTTCAGTATTATATATGTATGGTATGGAGGCTGCCTTAACATAATCATGAGGGTTGTTGTCACAAGGGTAGTGACTTTCTACACAATATTAATAATTCTAACAGTTTTAACCAGGTACACTTAAAATGCTATGCAGTGGGCAGGGAGGCAAGCGGGACTGTTATTTTTTTCCCTCCCCCCAGCCATAAATGTAACAAAACAACAGAATGGAATCAGGCCTGCTTTATTCCCACTGATTCTCAGGAAGAAGAATTGTAACCAAATGCAGTTAGGCTTGCTTCTCTTTCACCTTAACATTGGGGAAGGAAAAGTGGCATCACAAACATTTCGTGGGCTTCCCTTATCAGCAATATAAAGGCTACCTTTTGGTTTTCTCAGCAGTGGCATGATGGACACTCTGGGCTAGGTAACTCTTTTCATGTACGTGTGATGGGGGGGTGTCTTTTATATTATAGGGTGCTGAGCAGAACCTCTGGCCTCTGCCCACTAGATGGCTGTTACTCTCCTCCCCTGAGTATGTGACAATCAAAACTGTCACTACATGTTGAAAATATTCCCTTGTGGGAAAAATCACCTCTGGTTGAGAACCAATGGGCAAGAAAAGGGAAAAAAGAGGAAACACAGCAATTTAGGAAATATGTTGAGTCTGTTGATTTGTGAAGCAAATTGTAAGTTCTATTTCATAAATGGTTCTTATGTTTTTTAAGGGCATGGTTTGCAAAGAAGTCCAGGATGAATCCACAAGACCCTAGCAGGTATTTGAGTGTGCATGCTCACAGGCTTGAATAACTTAAGAATCCAATTTATGGATCCCTAGTATACCTTAAAATACACAAGAGAGCACCATTGGGTTATGTGTTAATAGTTTCTAGGTCTGTAAGACTAGATACATTATCACATGCAGATACTTTCTGAAGTGAATTTGTATGAAGATTCTGATATTCAGTCTCAGAAGAGAAAAATAGTTCATTTTTCTATTGCTAAAGAATGGGTTTCCATGCCATGTGGTAGGAAAGGGGTTTTACCAGCCAGGCACAGTAGCTCATGTCTGTAATCCTAGAGTTCTGGTAGGCCAAGGTGGGTGGATGGCTTGAGCTCAAAACTTCCAGATCAGTCAGAGCAAGAGGGAGACCCCATCTCTCATAAAAAAATTGAAAAAGTAGCCTGGCATTGTGGCAGGTGCCTGTAGTCCCAGCTACTTTGGAGGCAAGAGGATCTCTTGAGCCCAAGAGTTAAAGGTTGCTGTGAGCAGTGATACCATGGCACGCTTCCCAGGGCAACAGAGTGACAGTCTGTCTCCTAAAAAACTTGAAAAAGAAGGGTCTTACAATGTCATTTATAACTTTGTGACTCTGGAGACATGACATCTGAATATGTGAGATTAATAATTACAATCATCTAATATGAAACTAGAAAATACATTGAGAGCCATGACTGAGATCTCCCAATCTTAACCAGGAAAACAGGTCCCAGAGACCTCCAATGCCTACTTTTAATGGCCAATTTGTACTTCCTTTTGATTTGCATAAAAATCTTAAGTATCTCTGTGGTATCACTCCTTGTGCAGTAGAAAATCTTAGTAATAGCAAATGCTTCCCTCAGTACACCAGCAGAAGTACTTAGGCCAACGCACTTGGTCCAGTTTGCTATGCTTTGGGAGCTCAGGTGGCATTATTCATCACAAGCAAATATTAGGATAACATTTGGAAGAGTGGCTTTACTTTAATGTCCTGAATTCCCCCCATTCATATATAACAATATTCTTCTGATAAGTAAATATGATAGAAAAGTTAATATGCAATGACATGAATATCTCTACTGTTTGAAATGATGTCATAATAAACCTCAAAATTATAAAAGGATTTCTGGATGTGTCTAGTTTAAATAAAGTCTTGTCATGAAAGGTAAAGCAGCTTCATTTAGAATATCATCCAAAAATCTAATATCTGTGTCCTTAAATATGCAAAAATTTGCATATGACCACAAGCACTATGAAAATAGATACACAATTTTTTTTTTTAGGCTGTGGGATAGTTTTTATGAAACATAAAACAAAGGTATTACATTGTTACATTATTGATGATTGATTTGCCATCTCTTTGGATTCTCACATATTTTCTTGCATGTGATTACACAATCTGGTCTATTGTATCTGGTCTAAGTATATTTTTCACTTCATTTGTATTGATATTTTACATTATTTTTATTCCTTTTCCTTTTTTAAAATTTGTTACGTTGGGAAATCATTGATGGTATAATGAACCAGGTTACACTGCTTGGGTTTGTTAGGTAAAGTCCCTTTTATAATTGTGTCCCACCCTTAAGAGGTGTGTCACACAACGTGACCTCCCCACGTCCCTCTGTCTCCACTCTCCATTCCCCCACAGCCTACCACGTACTAGCATCAATTGTCCTCATATCAGAATTGAGTACATTGGATTCTTGCTTCTCCATTCTTCTGATGCTTTGCTAAGAAGAATGTGTTCCACCTCCATCCAAGTTAATACAAAGCATGTAAAGTCACCATCTTTTTTAGCAGCTGAATAGTATTCCACAGTGTACATATACCACAACTTATTAATCCATTCCTGGTTGGTGGGCATTTAGGCCATTTCCACATTTTGGCGATGGCAAATTGAGCTGCAATAAACAGTCTAATGCAAATATCCTTATAATAAAAGTTTTCTTTTTCCCCTTCTGGGTCGATACCCAGTAATGGGGTTGCAAGATCAAACCGGGAGGTTTGAGTTGAGGATTCCCCATACTTCCTTCCAAAAACGTATTAGTTTGCAGTCCCATCAGCAGTGTAAAAGTGTTCTCTTCTCTCCACATCCACGCCCATTTCTGCAGCCTTAGGACTTTGTAATGTGGGCCAGTCTCACTGGGGCTAGGTGATATCTCAGGGTGCTTTTGATTTGCATTTCTCTGATAAGGGATTATTGGCTCTTTTTTGTTGCTTAATTTGAGTTCTCTGTAGATTCTAGTTACCAAGCTTTTGTCCGATTGATAACGTGCAACTATCTTTTCCCATCGTGTAGGTTGTCCATTTGCTTTGTTGTCTCCACAAATTCCTTTCTTGCTAGTAAATTATGTTCACCCTCTGTCATAGTCTCCCGTGTTTAGTCACCCATCCTGGCCAGCCTATATATAAGAACCACAGTTGACAGCTATCTTCTCCCAAACTTCTACTCCCCCTCTGCTTACCTGCCTCCTTTTACATACATGCCATTTCAGTCTAAATCCCATCCAAACTAGGGATTCTTCTCTTTATAATGTACCCTTTCATTTTCTGTCTCTTCTGTAAGTGGTCCATTACCTCATATTAACATACACATTTTTCTCCCTTGAAAAGGTCCTGCCTGGACTTTGGTGAACATGAAGCAGCACATAATTTTATTGTTATGCATCTGCATTTGTTTTGACATTAATTTACACCACGCTTTCTACATTTGTTATAATAATCCCCAAACTTCAAGGAATCAATCTCTTGTAAATGGTTTATATGAAAAGGGATAAAAAGGTTCTGTTTTATTAAAAATTTAATAGCAACAACACATGAAATTGCCACCTCCATAAGTTAGTTTGGAGAATGCAAATATAGACATACACTGTGGAGAAAAGGAAGCAATTCTTTTAAGTAAAACATCATAAGAAGGGAGAAACAAACAGGTACTCAATACCAAACTGGAACTCATCGATCAACACTTGAGTGCACATGCAGAAGTAAATCTCTATGAAAATCAAGGTGGGGGTGGGAAGCAGGGGCATTCACACCTCCTGGGTACAGGATACACTATCTGGGTAAAGGGCACACATGTATAACTAACTAAAACTGTACCAAAAAATATGTACACAAACCTGTGCACCCCCAACATTCTAAAAATATAGGCGAAACTTCACAAATTTGTGGTATGAAAAGTATGAAAAACTCCCGGTCTTTGGGAATATGTTAGGGAAAGTACTGGAGTTGATGTGATGATTCTTGAACCAGAAATCTCAGTAAATTAAGCAACTATTATAATTCATTCATTTGAGCAGCAGCAGCAGAATTACTGATACAATTGTTAGCATGTCTGCTAACATATTTGACTTAAAGACATGAAATGTGAGTTTCAAGGTACTCTTCCACAATTTTTTGAGTAACTAGTAAAATTTTGTGGGACTGCATCATATAATAGAAATTTGTAACAATTATCTAAAAGATACATCTCATGGTTTTCCACTTGATGTGAAGTTTTTCCTATTTATGTCACATGAAGGTAAACACTTATCATTTTGTGATTTTAAGTGCTGTTCAAAAAGATTGACCTTGTAGAACATGAGATGTCTGTGACTGATCCCCACTCTTAAAAGAATGCTAATGTTGTTGCAGTTACTATGAGCTTTGTTTTATTTCAGTTTTTTTAGAAGCCCATTAACTGAAAAAATTGTTATAAGCATTCTGTGTGAAAACTTTGGTTATTTTAATAGTGATTTTACCATCTAAATACAAAGGAGAAAAAGGGGAAGATTTGAAAGAACAGATGTCAAAACCTCAAACCTGTGATGGATCTGGATAGAATGCATGTCAAGTTAAAGACATCATAGTCAAGCGTCATGCTTTTTCTATTTAGTTATATTTGTATCCATACAGCTCCGGCATGTATTTCTGAGTCAGAAAGAACTGGGAATAGTCAGGAAAGAAGAAGGAACTGTATTGAGGACAGGCAGTTATGTACAGGTGGATAAACTTAATTACCAGGTTGAATAAGGGTCCAATAGGGATTGAAATATGATAGGACAACAACATACAGGAGGAGAATTTAGATAGCATAGACACAGTCTTTCAGAAAAATCCCCTGGATGACTATGCTAACAACAATGCAATGTTTACAAGTTATACTAAGGAAAAATAAAATAGCACAGTAAGGGGTTACTCCTTGGTCAAAGTTTGGTGGATTTATGTAGAAAGTGGGAAGGTGCCAAGAAAGAAGTTGGAAATGGAAAAGAAGTGAAACAAAGAAAAGACCACCTAAATTTTGGCTAATGATTACAGCCTTATAACTGTCAATCACTTTCTCCAAATCTCAAGTCATGGTATAAACTAGGCAGGTCAGAGTTGAAGAAACCAGTAATGTTCAACTATAAAAGTAGAAGGTATTCATAACCTTCATCAGAGCAGAGGACTATCATAAAGCAGTGAAACTAAACCACTCAGTTCCATCCTTAGACTCCCTCAGGGTACTCTCCCACTCTGAGTGATGGGATTTAGGAGTCCCTGCGTATCCCATATACCCACACAATAAATAAATATACTAACAAACACTCAGACACTTTTGTCTCAGACTCTAGCACACAGTGCTGAACAGTTCAATCTATATCCCAAACTTCTATTCTTGTGACTGAGTCTTTCAGACCTCTAGGATATTCTTTTTTTTGAAGACAGAGTCTGACTATGTCACCCCAGATAGAGTACGGTGGTGTCACAGCTCACAGCAACCTCAAACTCTTGGGCTTAAGCAATTCTTTTGCCTCAGTCTCTCAGGTTACTGGGAGTCTAGACACCCAGCACAATGCCCAGCTTTTTTATTTTTTGGTTGTAGTTGTCCTTGTTTGGCAGGCCCTGGCTGGATTTGGACCCACTAGCTCTCATGTATGTGGTTGGCGCCCCAGCTGCGGAGCTACAGGTGCAGAGCCAGGAAATTCTTTACCAAATATCTTACCCTATATCTTCAAACCAAAAAGCAGCCATGTCTAGAACCCTTGAAGGTTTATATTGTGCTATTAACTATATTACAGGGCAATGCTTTGAAAATTGACATTTCAGGCAATGGAGACACTTGGATAAGAGAAGAATAAAAATTAATTTGTGAATACTTTGGCTCTGGCTCGGCACCTGTGGCTCAAGCGGCTAAGGCGCCAGCCACATACACCTAAGGTGGCGGGTTCGAATCCCCAGCCCGGGCCCGCCAAACAACAATGATGGCTACAACCAAAATATGGCTGGGCGTTGTGGCGGGCACCTGTAGTCCCAGCTACTTGGGAGGCTGAGGCAGGAGACTCGCTTGAGCCCAGGAGTTGGAGGTTGCTGTGAGCATGATGCCATGGCACTCTACCCAGGGGGACAGCTTGAGGCTCCATCTCAAAAAAAAAAAAAAAAAAAAATACTTTGGCTCCAGTAGCATGAAAGTGATGGAGTCTTATATAATGAAGCATTTTTTGTTGGTCATGCCAATTCTTTTTTTTCCATGTTTGTTTTACTATTCTAGTTTATTTTACTATTCCAGTTACTTTTCCGGTTTCCACCTAAATAAAACATTTTAGACAATGTATAAGATGCACTAAAATACTAAACAAAAGGTGATCTTCAAGCAAAAAAGTGGTTTTAGTTTCTGCTAAAGACAATTCGTTGACTGAAATTTTAAAGTGTAGAGACAAAAATTTTGAATAAAAACAGCATGAGGAAAAATGCACCATACATAGTATTCTGATTTTAACAATAAGATAATTAGAACACGGAAATCAATACAACATCCATGACTATGAAAAATAAGACTCATGTTCAAATAGTGTCAATAGTAATTTCTACAGAGAATATTTTCTGTCAATTATATATCAAAACATACAAAGAAAAATTGGAACCAAGTGGGCAACATAGTATTTCACTTCCTTTATATTATCCTACCATTGAAAAATTTTGGGAAAAGGGTGCAGGCAATCTATGAAACTAGATAGTGCTTTAAAGAATAATCCCAGATAGCAACATATAAAATGAAATTACAATATTTTGTTATATTTACTGTAAGGATACTCTAGTATTTGCTACCCCATCATAATGTTTGAATGCATTATTTAAAATTTATAATTTTTCAATCTAATTACCAATTTAAAAACTTTAGTGACAATTCCAGTGGTGTTTTAGTAGGCTAAAATGTTCCACGTTGAAATTACAAAAATAAAATATCTAGAGCTATCATAACTTCATAAAAGCTGTTGGGCGCTAAGAGTGGTGGGAGGGGAAAAAAGGCATGAGGGAACCTCTTGGAATGATGGAAAGATCTAATAACTTCATTGCCTTGGTGGTTATATGTCCAAAAACATTTGTCAGATTTCATCATTTGTACTCTTAAGAACAATGAATATCACTACAGGGAAATTATACCTCATCTTGTTTTTAAGCCTTAATGATATACCAATATGTTAATAAAAAATCTAAAAATAGTTCCTAAAAATTCTCTAATTTGGCATTACTATTAAGAGAACAAAATTTGTTAAAATTCTGATTATAACACAGGTGTTAACATTGTTAGAATGAAAGACTGAATAAAATAAACTTAATTTATAAACTATGTCAATCTTAATTTATTAATCATCCAAATAGTAGTGATCCAGGAAATATCCAGAAATGCACAATAAAATTTATACTTTACATTTTACCAACTTTTAATCCTCAAAAATGGCATCTTGATACATTCCAATTTTTCTATTATATATTTTTAGCTACTTTATCAAGGTATAATTAACAGAAAGAGCTGTAGATATTTCATACATACAACGTGATGTATTTAAAGATAAATATATACTCAGGAAATCATTGTAACAGTCAATGCCATGAACTTCATCACATCCAAAAGTTTCTTCCTACTCTTTTTGGTTTTATTTTTAATTTACTTTGTTTTGTTGTATTTTTCCTTTTATGGTAAGAGGACTTATCATAGGACATAATTTAGGCAAATTCTTAAATATACAATATATTTTTGTTAATTGTATGTTCTTTGATGTACAGTAGATCTCCAGAGCTTATTTTATGTGAGTAAAACTTTGTACCTTTTGATACCACCCTATCCCTTTTCCCTAAGCTTCTGGAGACCTCCATTCTATTTCCTGCTTCTAGTGTTGGACTATTTTAGATTCCACAAATCAGTGAGATCATATATTGTTTACCCAGAATAGAATAATAAAAGATTCCATGTATCAATTGTAATCCTTTGTCCATTCTCTTGGCACATGTCCTACAAATCATAGAAGTGTGTCTATGGCCCTCAATCTACGAGACTATACAAAGGGAAGTTTTTGAATAAAAAATAATTTGTTTGCTATTAGTGTTGCCCCAGAACAGACTTCTTAGGCTGTATAGGCCTTGCAACTAGCTAGAAAGATTCAATTTCGGATTGAACAGTGGGCAGAGAAGGATGACCTATAGGAGATTCTCTGCATTAGAGTAAGGTTGGTACATGATATATTAAGAGTATTGCTGGCTTTAGGTACCAGTTTGCCTTCTGAATACATCTGAATACATTCTGAATAACAGTTACTGTTTATTGAATACTAGATTTTGTATTAAACACTTAGACATCAACTTATTTAAGCTTTACTGCTTTGAGATGGGTACCATGTTCTGCATTGTGTAGATAAGGAAGCAACCTGAGAAAAATTAAGAAAATTTCCTGAGATTATCTTTCAGGATAAGGTGGTCTCAAGTCTGGATTTGAATCCTGGCCTATCAGCCTCCAACAACCATGTGATTGTTCATTATTTAACTCTTTCCTTTATTTCTCATTTTTAAGGATGTTTTCTACAGTAGTAACAGCTATTGCTAATATCTTACCACATTCCCACAGCCCTCACCCCTCCTGTACATGCACATCAGACAACCTGCCAGTTTGCCTACACACATCTAGCACCTTTATCTTGACCTAAGAAAGAGTCCTCTATCCATGAATGACATGTTGGAAGGACCAGAGAACTAAGGCTCCCTGGGAACAGCCCCCTGCCCAAGGACTGCTGGCAACCTATCCCTACCTCTTTATATCAGGAAAACTCTGAGGCATTCAGAGGCTCCTACCAATTTATTTGGAAACTGATACATTATTGATTTATCTTATATGATAAAATGAATTCTGCAAATATGTACATCTTATTTCAGTATCTAAAAGCATATTAATTACCTAGCCAATTCATGTCATGCAGTTGCCACTCAGAAACTGATATAAAGCTGTAGCTTTATATTACAAAGAGTTTCCTATTTTCCAGTCTATAGTATTTCCAAGACTATCCTAATTAGAATCCCCAAGAATTTGAGGTAAATTTCTAAGGAAAATATTTTAAAATATTATAAAAATTGAAGATACTAGATTTAAAAGTTTTTTAAAATGCAAAAAAATTATATTCTCCTATATTATCAATATTGCATTACAAGTACTGCTACACTTGAGATTTTTATTTGTGCGCATAGATCATTTACCTCTCAAAACTTCAACCGTCACTAGCCTGCATGCAGAAGTGGGAAATAGTCCTTATGTTTTAGATTAAATATCTTAGAGTGCTTATGTGGTGCTTGATTAAAGTGGTTGCTGGGCAATCACTTATTCCCTTCCTTCATCTCCACTGGTGGTTTTATTGTCAGTAAGCAGAAAAAAATAACCACAGAAAGTGTGGTTATATAATAAAACTTGTTTGAATTAAGTTGTATTTATATGATTCGGGATTTCAAGAGCAGAGTCATTAAAAGAACAAGAGGATTGTAACTGCTTCTGAGGGTAGAGATTGCTCTTTTTCCTAAGGAGAAGATATATGGGTTAATTCAGTGATTTTCAACCACAAACATTTTTAAAGATTATTTTCAAAATAACTTTAAAGCAAAGTATATGTTTTATTTTTGATCTACATAATATTCATGTTTAAATAACTTTGGAAAGAAAATTGAAAAACAAAGTCAGTTAGGGTAGCATTTTCTATCCCATATAATATAGTGACATCTAATTAGAAAGGATTGCAAATGTGTTTTCCTTTTTCCTACTGGTGCAAAGAACTCAATCACCTTTCCTGATGGTGAGTGCTCTGTAAACATCCTAGGTTTGGGCTCCAAAGGAGGAAAAAAAAAAAAAACCTCATTTTGAGAGAAATCTATATTGCTTTTAAAAACTTAATTTCTCCATGCAATTGTCCCTTTTATCAGCTTTCTTCATTTTAAATTTACAGCTGTAAGATATCCAAATATCTCAAAGTATATTTTGTAATTGTGGCTTTGCTTTTGCTACTAGCAGTTGTCACTGTATAACTATTAACATTGAATGAAGGGGGTAACTACTTAAAAAATATTCTGCCCAGATGTCAAAGTAGTAACTTACATATTAATACCCATTAGTAGTCAGAGGACTGCACAAGCAGCATAAAAGGTGGAAGGAAAGGCTTCTAACAAGTATCTAAGAAGTACTTCTACCAAGTCCTTGTTAATTCATTGATATTAATTGGTATTAACCTATTTCTTCCTTGTAATATTGGATATTCAACCCTTAAAATCTATGTTTGTACTCCAGACAAACACATACACACACACGTGCCTCTCCCTTTAACTTGATAAATGTGTTACTTCCTTTCTCTCACATTAATCAGAGAAGGTCTAGAATCTCTACAGGTATTTTCCTAAACACAAATTATCAAGAGGCCGAAAGGTTTATAGCCACAGAAATTTGAATTATATACGTGAATGAACTCAGCATTATACCCTGAAGTTTGTAGAAAATATGCCAAAGTCGTGGTATACAGGTGAAGATTAATAAGCTGAGATAGCATCTGAAAAACTGCAGGAAGAATGATCAATAAGAAAAAAATGCAGGCACACTGAAGGGCACTGACTAGACTGAATTTTTTTTTAGTCTGACAGTAGAGCAAGATCAACAAAAAATTCACTCCCAGTTTTTATTACTCTCATCACTACCACCACTAACTGTAGTTAATGTAAACAAAATAGAACATGAAATCATAGCATTAAGTGAAGATTCCTCCTGTAATTACCATAATTAAATAATGAAACTATTCTGTACTGAGGACATCACATAATTGATCACTTAATCCACATGCCAACTCTATTAGGCAGCTTCAACTTTCTTCTGTGCATTGAAGCAAACTGAAGCACCTGAGACTCCCGGGCCTTCCTCATTTGTAAGATAAATGTTTCTTTTTAGTCGTGCATACAGTGACTCTACCTAATAAGTAGAAGAAAGTGTATATCCCTCAATGCCATTTTGTAGCAGTGAGACCCAGCATGTCATTGATGGAAATGAGGAAGGAAGCAAAACAGTAATTAAACACATGAAATGGATTTACAGATATGATATCCACAAAAATCCTGAGATAAGCACTATTGTTCTGATTTTACAGTTGAGCAAGCTGAAGCAGAGAATAAACCTGGGAATTGAGCAAGAATAGGTAGATTTAAAAACATAATTGGTTAAAAACAAATCTTCCCAGCACAGGTATTTGAACCTATCAAACTTAGCTTCTTCAAATTACAAGTGAGAGATCAGGCAAAATTCTGAAAAGAATCCTTGTAAGATTTTTCCTGGAATTGGAAGGATAACTCAAGGAAAATCCCTTCTGTTTTCCAAACTAAGGGCTTTGACTTTAGCTAGCTAAAGATGGGACGTCATGAGCAACCCTGTAACCACCACTGTGAAACTTTATGACCTTAATTTTCATGGTGAACCGTACACACACAAAGGTCACCCAGGATCAAGAGGTACGGCTTTGCCTGAGATGAACCTCTTACCTTTCGGTTATTTTTACTGGACCTATTTTTTAGGATGGAATATTTGTGATAGTTTTAAGGATGAGGGAGCTCAAAATAGTGTTTCATATCCTTTTCTGTTAGAGGAAGAATCCAGAGCAATCCAGAGTTTGTAGGCAAAATTAAAATGACTTGTGTTTATAGTCTAGAGAATTGTATCAAAATAACCTATGACACTATTATATCTTCAAATGTATTCTTTAGTTTCCCAGCTTCACTATTTTTCACTCTTACCAAGGGAAAAAATAGGTAAAGTGTAATTCTAGACAACAGTGAGGTAGAGAATTGTAAGTAAAAGGAATAATACCAAAAGCTAAAAAGAAAATGAATTAAAAAATGAAAATGTTCATTAAACTTTAGTATGACATCATTAGTGATTTTGAAGACTGTAAGATCAATAAATTCTATGAAGAGAAAAGCAATACAGACACAATAGCAAGTGCACAGTCTTTAGATGATTTGGATGAGGCTGAGCTGTGACAGAGCACTAACTTGAAACAGTGATAAGAGTAATACAATGTCAGGATGAGACTGCTAAAGAGACTAAGAAGTACAATGGATTGTCACCCATAACAAAGGAATAGGGTAACTTTTGGATGACAGGAGAGGGCAACATTTCTAAGAAAACTAAAGTGAAGCTAAGAAATGATGGCTGGATAAGGTATATTGGGGTCTTGGTGTAAGACAGAGGGTTTAAGGGACTTCACAGCTAATAGACTCAATAGTCACTGGAAAACAAAAGCCCAGGACCTCTGCCGAGAGTGACAGGTGGGTGGTGATTCTGAAGGGAGGAGCAAAGACAAATTACCTTGAAGGCTTGTTAATGAAATCTCAGTGTCCAGCTAACAAGCTGGAGATAATGAATGTAGAGTCACTTCAGGACAAGCAATTAGGGACCTTTTTCTCCCAGACTTAACCACCTGGCTATAGAGACAGAGGAAATTCACAGCTGGATTTATACAAGAGCATTGTTTCTCTTATGGACACAGTAGGCAAGTGCTTTTATATCACCTATGCCAAACTTAATAAGGATAATCGCCGGGGAAGGTAAGTTCAAGTATCTGTAGCTTCAGTTTCTGTTGAAGCAATTTAGGCCAGGGGCTATGTCTGAAAAGCACCCCTCCCTTCTCTGAAACCACACCTTGTACCTACATAACTAATGAGCTAGAATTATAAAGTGGTGCCTTGCTTGGGCACTGGGCACTGTGCACAGAATGTGGGTTTCAAACCTGCCTCTGACTCTTGCCAGCTGTGTAAACCACAGTCAATTTCTCCATTTATTTCCCTACCTTTGAAATGGAAATAAATGTGCAAACCTTAGCAGGATTCATTGAGAGAATTCCTACCTAAAACAATGCCTGCCTGGTCACATTAAGCATTCCATAAATATTGGTCCTAATTAGACTTTATGACAATCCCTTCAAATTTGGTGCAAGTCTCCAAATAATAAAAACAAAGTTAAAAAATATATTGAGAATAAAGACATAATTATTTGATTTTTCTTTATTATTATAAACCATATATGGAGTATTTCTCCTCTCAATTCCATGAACTATGAAATGAGAATAAAGTACAGGATTAACTTTTAAAAAGGAATCACTGTCCTCCACCAGTGACGGAGCACATTGACTTCTTCCCACTGACTCCATTCCTATACACGTGAACAAAATCTTAATTTGACTCTGGATACGGCTATTCCAATGGCTGACAGTAATTTTGCCACCAGCTCATTAGATCACTATCTGAAATTTCCTGTTGAAATATGATATTTTAATGGCTAAAGTTCTATTAGGTAGAGCAGGGTAGTGGAATTTTAAGTGAATGTTCTTTTTTCTATAATTAGACGCAATGAGGTGCTTAATTAAGGATGAGTAGTACATCCTATTCACCCACTCATAGGGCAAGTGAATAAACAGCTCCTAAACCCCCCATGTTGCCCCACTGTGTCCTTTGACTGTAGGTTTTGGTGAAGGACATGGCTCCTAGAAGAGTTAAGGGAGTGAACTTAAAGACTATACTTGGCAGCTTTATTTGAGTAATTGGCCCAGTAACCTCAGCATCACCTATTAGAACGATGTAATCTCAAGCCCCATTTTAACTATCAAAAGTAATTCTGCATTTCAAAGACATGCCTGGAGACTCACACGTATATTAACATTTGAGAAGCACCGCCTAGTAAAAATATTCATATTCTCTGGGAAAATGAAGGCTGCATTATCAGGTCTCAGCACTCTGCCCTTTTCTATTCCTTTGGTTACTGACAAAGGAGAAGGGCAGATCTGAGAAATCGGAGAATGTGTCAGAAAGGCATTCCGCCCCTCCTGTCAAGGATGCCATTTTCTTCGTGCCTCTCCCATGTTCTCTTCTTCCCCCAGAACCGACTGGAAAAGGCTCACACAGCCAACCTCTCGCTTTGTTTCTTCTCACAGTGTGATAGATTTGGGGTTGGGGAAACAGCGGGCTCGTGCTGTGTGTACCAGTGCAGCTCATCCATTGTAACAACCAGAGCGTTTGAGAACAAAATCATAAAATATGACTGAACATGCAGTCTGAAGACCAGGGATAAATCTCCCTAGGACAAGAATATTTTTCAAACCCACAAGTTTAGCCTGGGTGATACGCGCTTTATCAGTAAAGACAGTTGCTGTTAGGTTGCCTGGATAAGTGAATGTAAGAGAACAAGGAAGAAGGGGGCAACACGGCACAAATATTTGTTTAAAGTTATAAATTGAGTATTCATTGTTATATGTGTTTCATTGCCCTGTATATTCTTCACATGAGGAAATGGGAATAAAAAATTTGGTCTTCAGAGCAAGATTTGAGACTAGAATTGAGTTCAAAGCTGCACTAATCGCTTGATGTCTTTCTAAATAACAAATCAATCCTTACTTTTAAAGTATTTGATAAAACTAAAATCTCACAATATGAATTTTTTCTACATAAAATCTATATATATCTGAATTTTAAATTATATTTACCAAGAGAATGAGGGTCCCTAAAAATATAAATAATGGGCCTCCCATTTGCATATGTACCAACTTCTAAAACCAAATAATATCCTCTATTTTACTATGCAGATTAATTGTACATTTCTCAGATGACCTATTTTTTTTTTGCCTTGATATATCTTCTGTAGATTAAGTCATATCTTAGAACTCACTTTGAAGTGCAAATTAAGGAACAAGTGGAGAAAAAAAGTCAAAGTGGATGACGTGAAAAATAGCATGATGCAGATGACTCATAGTTCATCAAAAACTGAAATATGATTATCCTACCCATTCAGACTTTAAATATTTGATAATCAAACTTTGAGAATTCCAGAAATGTGTGAAACTGGAGACTGAACGACCACATGACAAGGGTAACCCAAACACGATGTTCCATGATGAATTAGAATATTGTTTCTCAACACTGGGAGAACATCCAGTGTCCTGGCCCTCCGGAGCCCAGCAGATTCTCAGTCATTTGTTGTGCAGTATGCTTTATGCAGCAGTACCAAAACCAATCAAGTCTAATTAATCCTAATATAGTTAAGGTTGAGATCCACTTCCACATAGTAGAGGACACTCATGATTTTAGTGTTATACATAAAATACAACCCAAACTACAGATTTTTTTTTTTTCGAGACAGAGCCTCAAGCTGTCTCCCTGGGTAGAGTGCCATGGCATTACAGCTCACAGCAACCTCCAACTCCTGGGGCTCAAGCGAGTCTCCTGCCTTCACCTCCCATGTAGCTGGGACCACAGGTGCCCGCCACAACACCCGGCTATTTTTTTTTTTTTCAGTTGCAGCCATCATTGTTATTTGGCGGGCCCAGGCTGGATTCAAACCTGCCACCTTAGGTGTATGTGGCTGGCGCCTTAGTCACTTGAGCCACAGGCGCCAAGCCAACTACAGATTTCTAACAAGAAAAATTTTAACTATTATAAAAGCAATTTCTGATTACAAATTTCAGAAGCCAGTGCCCGACCCAGTGAGCCACAGGCACCACCCAGAGGAGTAGGTTTTATTTGACAAAATTTCAAGTGGTAAAAGTCATCTTAGAAGACTATTCATAAAGTCCATAAAAATCTTCAATTGAACAAAATACTGTTTTCATATATGGAAAATGCATCCTGATGCAATAGGTGCACACATCTTCCAGTAGAGATCACTACTATTATTGTTTCTGAGTTTTATTGGTACAACTGAGTTTTTTTACTCTTTTGGCCTTTAAATTTTATATAAGGGAAAATATAGTCTTATTAACATTCTAAGAAAAATAAAACTTCCAGCCTAGGTGGCTCCACCTGCAACTTAAATATACACAGAACTGGAGTTTGCAGTTTAAAAAAGAATTGTTGTATTTTGTTTAGACTGATAGTCATTAACTTAAAATCATTTTCTTCATCTTATGATGCTCAGGTATTAATGTGTTTCAGCAAATTTCATATTGAAGAATTTGGGATGTATTTGGGATAGTTGAAGCTCTATTAGCTCAGTGTACAGATATTAGCTTAGTGGCTTAGCCTATATTTTTAAGGAAAGAGAAAATGCGTACTTTGTGAGTTTACCAAATTTTAGGAACATAGCTTTTCACTTCACAGAGAAGTAGGTTTTATTTGACATACATTGCAAAAGAAAATCCATACATTAGAAAGTATATGTATTTGCAAATATAGAGAGACCCAAAAGTAGTAATGCAAGAGTAGTCTGCTCTTCTATATATTAAAGAGTTTTGCTTTGAAGATTTAGCAAGTGAACAAAGACATAAAATCCCATTGAAAGTTCTCCTTTAGGACTGTCAGTTGTATATCCTGCTTAAATTAAGTCACATGTAATACTTTTGCAGGTTTTGAATGACTTTATAAAGTTAGACAATACAGGGTTTGTTATTTTTAAACAGAACACCGTAAAATCTAGTAGTGCTAGCATGATTTAAGATTGAAAGGAAGAGGATACTTTTTTTTTGGAGACAGAGTCTCATGCTATTGCCCTGGATAGAGTGCCATGGCATTGAAACTCACAGCAACCTCAAACTCTTGGGCTCAAGTCATCCTCTTATCTCAGCCTCCCAAGTACCCAGGACAAAAGGCACCTACCACAATACCCAGCTAGTTTATTAAAAAAAAAAAAAAAAAATACAGGGTCTCACTATGACTGAGGCTTGTCTCAAATGTGTGGCCTCAAGCAATCCACCTGCCTTGGCCTCCCAGAGTGCTAGGATGACAGGCGTGAGCCACTGTGCCCAGCCCGAATAGGGTACATTTTTAAAAAAATGAAAAAGGGGAGTGGCTAAGGCATCTACCAGTAATATACACATACCCCCACACAGATAAAAAGTAATGTGCATGCATAACTACTTATAAAGTTTACATCTAACACTGTGTTTTTTATTTCCTCTTCAGTAAATCATCTCTTCAGGGAAGAAGGGATGGCTGATAACCCTGGAGAAGAAAGAAGAGGATATGATGGCAAGGGAAGTTTCTACTGGGCAGGAGGTAAAAAAATGAGAGGCTTTCAAAACTGAAGCAGTGGGTTTCAAAGAGTGGAAATACAGAGAGAGAAACAGGAACCAAGATATTGATACCTGGACTCCTAATCTATGGGTTGAAGTCTTTCAACAGGGACAGGGACTGTGTCAGCTTGAGGAACCATTTTTCTATACAATGCTGATTGGTTATGGCTATAAAAATCTAAGTTGGTCACACTTTGGGGGCCTGCAAGTGTGGTTCCTCAAAGCCTTCCAGCTTTCATAAAGAATCCAGGCGTCCACATGTTCTCTAGAGAGCTGGAGGTGGTGGCCGATGGTGCCAACTGACCAGCTAGCCCAAGGTGTCACAGTGGTTCAAGAGAAGGGCTCCTGGGACTCAGGTGTCCTGGGTTACACATTTAAGTTTAGAATGAAGACAATGTCTAGCAATTTCTCAAAGAATCCCAAGTCAGGGAGAGTTACGGTGGAGCCTGACTGGCTGGATAAAATCATTAGTAGTTGACCAGCTATAAGGAAGTGGGCAGACACTGGGAGCCCAAGCAGTGAGTAAGAAGGCACACACACCACTGCCTCTGGAGGACAGCCAGGATCTGGTAAGCTCCTCCACTCACCAGAGGCCATCTGTGAATGAGGAGAAGGACCATAAAACAGCACATACAGTTCAAGAAGCTGAGCTACCCAAAAGAGTCTACGCAAACCTCAGAGACCAAAACACTGCCACCTGCTAGGTCTAAACTTTAATTTCCACTACCCAGAGGGTGGAGAGTAGGGGGTGAAGGCAGGGTGATAACAGTAGTCATAAGAAATAAAAATGCATATGAAAGGATCTGATGAGTGGCTGTGATATGTTTTTCATAAACAGATTTTTATTTCCTTTCTAATTTTATGTAGTCATTTGTAGCTATATTTCTACACTTTGGCCTCTGATAAAGTTTTCTTCATGAGAAAACTGTAGGTAACTGAATTTTTCTCTGCTTTATATTTTCTCTCTAGTCACTTCCCAAGTGGGCTTTATCATTTCAGAGCTAGTAGTGGTGACAAATTTGTGCTTTATTGCTATGGCAACAGGGCTTCTCCTGAGACAAGGGCCATGTATTTTTGGTTCCCTGTTCTGAAATCACATGTTTACCAGTAGATACAACTTTGTCAGCTTTGTGATGGTGGTTTTCAATTTAATTGCTCCAAGCAATGTATTGTGAACAATACTGTGGCACCCAGGACACCCCATCAAGATCAAAGGACATTTTCACCCAGTTTTGGGAAGTGCAACCTTCAGGTGTCAACCATTTGGAAAGCCTTCAGCTAAGGAAAGCCTCCATGTGCGAGATTACATCCCAGTGCCAGGCACAGCCTAAACTTAATGACTGGTGAATACAGGTGTTTAAGGCTTGTCTTACTATCCAAAATGAAGACAACTCTGAGGATCTTTTCCAGCATCAGAGTTCAGAGGTCAGCTACAGCCCAACTTCTCCCTCTGGCTGAAGCCTGATTTCTTTCCATCCCCTGGGTCTTAATTCTAAGAGCAATGCCTACTCAACCTCCTACATGCTAATTTCCATTTTAGGATCTGCTGGATCAGCAACTGACCTTCAACAGTTGCTTCTAGTCATAGACTAAGAAAGCAGGTATGACAGATCATTTGCCAGCCAGCTGACCATAAGGGCCAAATCACTGGTGGCAGATGGAACTTGGATAGCTTTTGTAAGAAGATACCAGTGAAATTGTTAAAACGTTATCACTGGTGAACTGGAGTGATAAATGGTGGATGGAAACCTAATAGGAGGTGCAGCATAGTAGATGTCTGAAAAATAAAGAAATAATATTTATAAGGGTGACTATTATCAGGGGTAATTGATGCTCTGCACAAAAGATATAAAAGTCTGGGGATTATTATCAATTAAAAAGGTAGCTGTGAATGTTAAAGAGACTCTTTGGCAGCACCTAACAGTCTTATTTCCTACATGGTAAGGACAAGAATACTGAGGATTAGGACTAAAACCTGACGGAAATAGCACAGCTCAACCTAGATAATTTGATATGTCCTGTTCAGAATCCTCATTGAGGGAAAAAAATGGAACCACGAGATAAGGGATAGGTTCATATGGGTTCATGCCCTTGAAAATATTAAATTCCTAGATTCCTTTGAACTCTTTGGACTTGACCCACTTGCCTTGAAGAAAATCTTTCTCCAGTGAAACATAAACGTGTCTATCTCAGGATCTGATCCTCCCTGTTCTTGTAGGTAATAGGTCAATTACTAGACTCACAGGCACAGCATAATCTGGCCATGAAAGTAACAGGCTTGTGACAGGAGAAAGGGGACAAAAATCTAAGGAGCTGAATGCCCAAGACAACTGGTCCTGCAAAGACACTGGGAAAACAGGCATGGAAATGAATTCGGGAGGGAGAGTTTATCTGTGTAAAAACTATTGTTTTTGAAAACATTCTCACAAAACACCATCTAAGATCCTAGGAGATGGTATAGGATGTCTCTTACACGATTAGAAAAACTGGTAGCCCACCATCAGTAAACTGGAAGTGCCAAAACTGCTGTGGCAGATGCCTGTTAAAGAGAGGGAATGTTTTAGAGAAACAGACATGCCAGAGAGGATATCTGAGGTAAGGCTGGACAAATTGCTAGATGACTATGTTCTGGAGGAGGACAAGGAACATACTTCACTTAACAAAGCAATAAGTAATATGGTGAGAGCCCCAACATTAGAACCTACAGCCTAACAGGAGATAGTGAATTGGTGTCACTGATAGCAGTGAATATGGTAATAGAAGATGCCATTATTCCCAAAATAATGAAATCTTGGTGGTGACTTTTAACATTTTAAAACAATCCAATCTCAGTTTCCTAATTAGCAAAATGAGAATAGCAAACGGAGAGCCATGGATATAGCTGATATAATGCAGTTTTCTTGGAGTCACGATAGATGAGTGCCAAATGAAAGTCTTGCTCAATATCTATAACAACCACCACCACCACTTGGGAGGGATGGTCAGGAGACTTAAGGCAGTCCTCCGAACAAAACATATGAATCTCTTGTTTGATTTCTAGATGTGGGTCAGTTTTTCAACCCTGAACCCATTGGTTGAAGGATAGGCTAGTTTCTCAAGAGGAAATATTCTATATCTCTTTAGCAATTATACACTGTAATGATTACTTCTTTTCCCAAAGAAATGTATAGCCGTTTGCTTACATAACCATATACTGGGAAAGGGAAATACCCAAATATGCTGAGGATGGTTACATGTATGATCTGAGTTGACACCGAAACCCAAGAACAGAAATTATCTCTTCATCACGGTTTCTGTATCAGTCTAGAAACACATGAAGGCCAAGTAATCAACGGCACCCTCCTGCAAGTTCAGGTCAGAGGGTGTCAACTAGTCCCTTCCTGATGATAGTCCTTTCCCCAATTTCCAAATGTATAATTTTAGTAAACATTCTTGGCAATTATTACATCCTCACATTTATTTCTGGGCCTATGAGATAAAATCTATAATGGCAAAGACAGTGAAATGGAAACTTAACATATCCCCTCACCATCTATAGATAAGATAGAGGCAATATCATGTGCCAGCCAAAACTTCAGACATTGGTGCCAACTTAAATACATAAAGAAGGCAGAGATGGTAGCTATATCAGATCACCATTTAGTTACTAGTCTGGCTCTATAGAACCAAAATACTAGAAGGTGGTATAGACTGCCACAAACTCAACCACAAATCAGGCTATTATAGAATGTGTGGCATCTCAGCCAGAAAAAGATTAACATCACTTTATGTATGTGATATTTAGTCACTGATTTCCTAACATGTTTCTCATCCCTATCAGAAGGGGATATCAGAAATAGTTAATATTCATTTGAGATGAATAATAGTATTCACTTTCAGACTTGTACCAAGGATTTGCTAACACTCCCACCCTCTGTTATAATGTAGTCTGAACACCTTTCAGATTTTCTCCTCCTCATGTGGTGTCTTAGCTTAGCAAAAACAAGCTAAAAGGGGTCCCTGATGTGCAAATGAACTAGAAAACAATATTTATTTTGGAGGAATAGGAAGCTCTGCAGAGTTGTCAGGAGAACTGGGAATATTTAACCTCCCAAGTGAATTGCATTATAATGTGATCCACAAGAAAGTTCTAATTTTGGACCACATGTTTATCTTTCAGAACATCAGACCAGTTCACTATATTGATGGAATCACTCTCATAAAAATTTATAAGAAATGGTCAGTACAATAAAAGCCTTGGTAATACACATGGGATTCCGAAGATGAAAGATAAGTCATCTGATGATTAATAGATTTGCTATCCACAAATTTGTAGGTGTACAGTGGTCTGAAGCACACTGGTATGTTCATTTCAAAATATGAGATAGATTATTTCATCTTCTACTCCCACTGTGAAAAAAGTTCAATTCCTGATGAGTTGACAAGTTTACTTGAGCTTTGGCAGCAATATTCTACAGATGGCAGTATAATCCATAGCTTCATCCTGTATACCTGGGCACATAAAATGCTTCCAACATTCCTTAATGTTGGAAGCATTGAAATCATCTGACCCAGTAGACTCTAATCCCACTTGGTATCTATAGTCAGAAATAGATCATGTGTAGTTTATGGAAATCCCCGATGTAAGGGTCACAATATAAACCAAGAGGATTCCAGAGAAAGACCATGCCTTGTCTATCAACTTTTAACAAATTTGATATTAAATTATAAATTTAGAGCATATTAATTTAACATACTTAAATTGATAAAATTACATTTAATAAGTGACAATTCTATTAATATAAACATTTATATTATATGTTGTAATATGTAAATATTATTGGACCTATGCAAAATCCAGAATCAGCTGCACTTTTCAAGATCTATTTGAATCACAGGTAACTCAAATACATCATTCCAGAGTTTCTCCTCTGCATTTAAACATAGAATTCTGATTGCTTAACTAACATTAAAATTTTCTTCTGGACCATATTACAATATAATTCACTTGAAAAGTAAGAACATTCCCAGTCAGTTCTCCTGTCAACTCAGAGCTTCCCCTCCTTCCACAGCCAATACTGTTCTGTAGCTCATTTGCATATACCAACCACTCTTAGCTTGTTTGTGCCAAACAAAGGCCCCAGGTGAGAAAAAAATTGCAAAAATATTCAGCAGAAGCCTGGATATTTTTATATTTGTATTCCTGCCTTTGTTGATTAATTCTTCTGATGCATCTTCCTTTTATGCACATTAAAAAAATATTCCACAAATAAAAAAAGAGAAAAAATTCCATAAATAATCTTTTGAGTTCACAAAGAATTAAATAAAAATAGAATGATTCAGTTAAGGACAATTAAGTGGGAAGATGATCCTAGATTAGGTGAGCCCAAGATGATCACAAGGGTCCTTGTCACAAAGGAAGAGTATCGGAGTCAGAAGATGTGGCTGTGGAAGCAGAAGTTGAAGTGATGCAGGTCTACAACCAATGAATATGGCAGACCCTGAAAATACAGAAGGGGCAGGGACACTGATTTTCCCCAGACCCTCCCGAAAGGAAAACAGCCCTGCTGACTCATTTTAGACTTCTGACTTCCAGAACCGGAAGATAACAAATTTATGTTGTTTTAAGCAACTAGGTTTGTGGTAATCTGTTATAACAGTGAAAGGAAACTAACACTAGAGGCTGATGAAAAGACTGAATATTGAAATGACTTGCTCCACAGTTAGGGAAAGATTAACAGGAATCTGAACAAACAGTCCTGCTTTAGGCCCATTATAACACCTACCCTCTGCCACCTTCTTTTTGTAGTCTTTCCAATTCTGTTTTTATGTAATGGTATTTCCTGCTATTATATAAATTATTTGGGAGGATTGTTAATAGTAATCATGAATTACTTGACATAGTTAAAATTCAAAAATAATTTATAATCTAAAATAAAATTCTTATTTCAACAAAAACAAAGGAAGTAGTCATATGAATGCATTTTTTCCCCCAGACTCTGGTGATTCTGATTAATACTATTGGATCAACATAAAATCTTTCCAGAAAAAAACTTTTTTTAGAGAAGCAACTGCTCTTCCTAGACTATGGGACAAGAAGCACAGGGTGTGAGATGTCTGGAGAAAGTATGTACAATAGCAGGGAAGAACTTCTGAATAAAGCATTCTAAAATATTAACCATTTTCCATCAGACAGACTCAGTGGGGTCTTTGGAGTAGCAGAGATGCTCAAATGCTTAGGTTCCATCCTCCCTGTTTCTCTCCCCCTCACCACCTCTTTTTTTTTCCCTCTCTTCCTTCATAACATGAGGGTGTTAGATCAGGTGATCACGAAGGACCCTTCCTGCCCCAAAGTTGCTTCTGTGTTATTGAATGTATATGAAGAATAATTCGATAGAATAGCAACTTGAACAATTTAACTTATTCTAGCCTGAATCTTAACAGGTTTTATGTCAGGATGGGAACAGATGAGTTTGACTTTGTAATTTGGGTTTAATTGATTTATGGGCTCATCATATCCTGCAGCTCAGTGGCTTCCACAAGTAGGAAAAAATTGCTACCCTAAAAGATGTTTAAATTCTGAGATGAAATTATGAATTATGAATTACTTGACATAGTTAAAATTCAAAAATAATTTATAATCTAAAATAAAATTCTTATTTCAACAAAAACAAAGGAAGTAGTCATATGAATGCATTTTTTCCCCCAGACTCTGGTGATTCTGATTAATACTATTGGAACAACAATAGTTTCATGCTCAAATACATAGCTTTTGCCTATTGGTCTCTGCAAAACCCTTTCCTGAGTTCATGCATTTCTATCTGTTTGCTGAACATCTCTACTTTCATTATCTATAAAGATTAAAACTTAGCACTTCCAAAACAAGATTCATTTCTCTTCCTTTGTTGTGTTCATCACTACATATATAATTTTATCCTATAATAAGATGCTTTGAATTCAATGATCGACGAGTATTAATACTACTAATTTCCCACAGTATATTGTTTTGTAGTTTACATGTATTTTATGTATATTATCTTTAATCTTCATAATGATGTGGTATTTCACTTTTCTTTATTCAACCAAAGGAATTGAGTATAGAGATGATTAATCTGCCCAACTTGAAATCCAGGTCCTTTCATCTTTTAATTGCCACAACCCTGTTAGGGTAGATGTTACCTATTTAAATTCAGCAAAAGAAAAGGATAGAGCTACATACTGTCTTTATCTAAAAATCCACTTCTACTCTAGCCAGTGCTATTTTTAAACAATGTAGCAAGTTCAGTTTGTCAAGGCTGAACACCAACCTTTTTCAAACTACTCATGCTACTGCTGACAAGAAATAATGGCCCCTTTACAGATTTCTCACCAGAGTATAACAAAGTTTGGGATGTAGAATCCATGCTGCCAACCTGCTCTGAGGAATTGTACTTGTTCCTCTATAATTTGTTTGCTTCCTCCCTGGTGTCCATTATTTTCTGGATGATTTTAGTCTTGAAAAGAGAACAGAGCTAGCAGCAAGCATATGAATGCTTGCTGACAAATGTTGCTTATTGTCCTAGAACACACACAAATGCACGCACATGCACAGGGAGAAGGTGCATACTACAATAGTATGAAAGAAATTATATCTTAAAAAGAAAATATTGGGAAATAAAAACACTGATAGTTTAGTCTGAATGAAACAAGAATTTGATGAAGCTGATCTGCTATATGTTAAATTATATATTTTGTTTCCTGTTAAGGCAAATTTTGATTTAAAAGCATATACAAATCTTCTGTTAGATGTAAAATTTTATGAATCATCCATAATTCATGTATTATATTAGAAGGAATATAATCAAAATTAAGAATTAAAATGTATAATTGAGCATGCTGAAATGGGAGCAAATTCCAAATACTTTAGGAAAACTATAACCAACATGTGAAAGACCAATACATGGAAAATTATAAAATACTGGTGAATTAAATTGATAATAGATATCCAGTGTTCATGAAAGAATATTGTTATAATGTCCATACTACCCCAAAAGATTTACAAATTCAATTTAACTCCTATCAAAATTGCAATGTAATTTTTCACAGAAATAGAAATGATCCTAAAATTCATATGAAATTGAGAACTCTCAAATTACCAAAGTATTTTCAATAAAATGAACAAAATTGGAATCATACTGCTTTATTTCAATACATATTATAAATCACACAGCATGGTACTAACAAAAAAAAAAACAAAGACATCAAGTAACACACAATTTGATAGTTGAGAAATAAACCTGAGTATTCGAGTTTTAACAAAAATGCCAAGACTGTACAGTAGAAAGAGGATAGTCTCTTTAATAATGTTGGGAAAACTGTATATGTATAGGCAGAATTAAATCAGACCCTTAATTTCACACCACGTTAAAAAAAAATCAATTCAAAATAGATAAAAGACTAAATTTAAAGCCTGAAACTATACAGTTACTAGAAGAAAAGTTACTACTCCATGATGATGTAGATCTGGGCAATGATTAACAAGGATTCCAAAAGCATAAAATAATGAATACATTAACAAGTGTTCAACACCTCTAATCAGGTAAATGACAATTAAAATCACAATGAGATATACCTCTTATCAAAAAGATAAATGACAGTGTTGAGGAAAAGGGACCCTGGCACACTGTTGGTGGGAATGTAAATTAACACAGAGACAGCCACTTTGAATAGTACGGAATTTCCTCAAAAAAGTAAAAATAGAAATAGTACACACACCAGCAATTCTACCTATAAATATATACCAAAAAATTGAAATTGATATGTTGAAGAGAGATCTCCACTCCTGTATTGATTCCATCACTGTTCAGAATACACGATACATAGAAGCAACCTGAGTGCACAGCAAGAAATAAACTGATAAATGTGGTATATATACAGAATGGAAAGTCTTCAAAAAGAAGGAAACTGTATCACTGGTGACAACATAAACGGAACTGCAGGACTTCATGCTGAATGAAATAAACCAAGCAAAGAAAAATACTACATGATCTCACTTCTGTGTGGAAGCCTCCAAACTGATTTCACAGAAACAGAGCAGACTATCAGAAGCTGGGGTCTATGTAATGGTAGATGTTGGTTTTCAGTACACCATATAAATAGTTCTTCTATATTTTAAGGCAAATTAGAAATATTGCCAACATCCTGTTTAAAAGTCACCAATGACAATCACAGGTCTGAGATAGATCTGGTTTTTCAAGAATCACTAAATAATCCAAATAGAAGCCTATGCAGTATATTTCAGCACAGTGAATTATTGTGGTGGGGGAGAGAGAGGGCTGAGGAAATGTGTGTTGAGCAAAGTGTGCAAGTCTCAATTAGAATGGAAGAATAAGTTTTAGTGATATGTCATACTGCAGGGTGACCACAATTAATAATAATGTATTACAAATTACAAAACTGCTCAAAGAATAGATTTGTTACATTCTCATCACATGAAAATGATAAGTTGATGAGATAATCTTAATTAGTTTTGCTAAATCCTACAATGTTTCTACATAAATCAAAACATCACATTTTATCCATAAATGTACATAATATTTAAGAATACCGAGGAGGGACAGAAAAAGACAAAAATTATAGAAAAGTAAGGGGAGAAAGTCAACCTAAAAGTCAACCTCTTGGCAAACAGTTTATCATTTAGGAGATGTATGAAATTCAATTTTAAATCATAATCAGTGAGGAACATCTGTTTTGGCTCTGAAAAGATTAAACTTAACAAAAATAGAAAAAGTCTTACTGAAAACTTCAGACCTTTCTCCACTTCCTGTCTCCCAAAATATGATCTCAATGATCAATGATAAGAGAACTGAAAAAACATCCCTCTATTATATTCTCATTCAGAAAGAATATTTTCTTTCCTTTTCCACACCAAACATCTCATCAATATCTTTCTGTTTTCATCTATAGATTTCAATATCCGAAAGATGTTAGAAATTGAGCAATGAAGAATACCTGTGGCATTACTCATTTAGGGGGTGGGGAAAGAGGGGTCATAAAATGCTGATAATGGAAAGCTTAGTTTGGGGGGAAAAAAAATCACAAGAAGTAGTTCATGGGAAATATGTTTTTCATTTAATCTGACTAGTTTTTAAGTGATAAATAAACAAACACTATTTGAAGTCTATTTAATAGTAGGTATTGGTTTTCAGTACACCATATAAAGAGTTCCTCTATATTTTAAGGCAAATTAAAAATATTTCCAATATACTGTTTAAAAGCGACCAAGGCTTAAAGGGAGGGAGTCTAAATATCTGCCAGATAACAATCACAGGTCTGGGATAGATCTGATTTTTCAAGAATCACTAAATAATCCAAATGGAGGCCTATGCAGTATATTTCAGCACAAGGAAACATTTGAAATCACCACTGAACATTATTTTTCAATAAGAAACCATAGAAAAATATAGATTTGATAGCTATCTTACAATGCAAGCATACATGAATTACAAGCATTTTCTTAAGTGTACTAAGCATTCAATAAAGTATTATTAATACCTTGTAATAGGAACAGAAAGCTAAGAAAAGAAAAATGGCATAAAGTGATGTAAGGCATAAAGTAATAATCAAATAAGGTCTGAAAGAATATAATGTGGATGCAAAGAATTAGAGAACCCACATATTGGTATTTTTCTAAGAGAAAACCAGAAAAATAAAAAAAACAAAAACACCATGGTGTTTGTCAAAAACTATTATAGTCACATCTTTTATTTTGTGGCTGCCAGAGGCATGGATAACAGTTGGGGGAAATGATAGGCTGAAGAAAGTGTTCAAAAGAAAACCTGAAGAATTTGACAATGACAGGGACTTTGAAACTCTCAGATATGTATGGGACACTGTATACCATGTCTATATGTAGCGCTAAGTGCAGTCTAGGAAAAGGCCTGAAAAGGTCCTATTTTCTCACCTCAGGAGGACCTGCAAGCTCTATAAAAAGGAGAAAGTAATGTCTAAATCAGTTTTCAACTGTTTGGTTGACTATTGAGATAAGTCAATAAAGCTTATTCAGTCTGAATAATCAAATAAAAAACTTAGAAGTGAACAGAATCTCAGAAACTTATGGGACAGCATCAGTATGCAGCATCTGCAGAAGAGGGCCAGAGGAGAAAAAGAGGCAAACATAGTATTTGAATAAAGAATGAATAAAAACTATCCAAATTTAATGGAAAACACTAATCTCTACATCTAAGAGTCTCAACAAATTCCATATACTATAAACTCAAAGAGATACACTCCTGGGTATATCATAATCATACTATCAAAGACCAATAAAATTCTTGAAAGCAAGAAGAGGATCAACCCTCCCAAATTATAAGGAACCCTAAAAATAAGATTAACTGCTAATTTCTCATCAGAAATCATAGAAGCCAGTATACATCTAAAGTGTTGGGGGGTGGGGGAAATCAAATTTATCAATCAAGAATTGTATGTCCAGGAACAAAAAAGAGATGAAGTCATTTCTAAATAAACAAAACCAGAATTACTTGCAGACTAGCTTTAAAAGAAATAATACTAAGTACACATATTTTAGTCTCAAGAATTTTCCTATTAATGACTAGAATCACTACTAAAACATAAAGAATGTCAATAAAGTTAATGACAAACATAAAGAGGGGAATATAGTTTATGATTTTTCTCTTATTTAAAAGGAAATGGCATAAAATGATCATTTTAAATCTGTTAATATGCACATAAAGTACAATTAATACAATGTCAAGAACATTATAGTAGGAATGTTCCATTTTGCTATTGAAAACAGTTTGATAGTTCCTCAAAAGGTTCAACATAATTTTACCAAATACCCAGAAATTCTACTCCCAGGTATATGCTCTGAAAACACATTTTCACATGAAAACTTGTATCTGAAAAGTTACATCAACATTTGCAGGCAGAATGGAGACAGAAGACCCATTCTTGACAAGGGAGGGCACCCCCAGAAATAAGGAAAATTAAAAAGTAAGCTGAAGGAGTTGGAATAAAGAAAAGTCAACTAGTTTACCTTTAAGCCAGCCATTGCTAAATTTCTTATCTGAACAAGTTTTTGGCCTTTCCTGAAACTCTGGCCTATTGGGAATACAGCTTACACAAATACCCCTGCTGAGACTGAACACTCTGAGGAAAATAATGGCCATGAAAGAGATTATGGCAAGACCTAGAAAAGATACATCTTCTAGGTTGTTTCCTGTCCATTAAACAGACAAAGCAGATACCCACTGTGGAGATTTGCATTTGGCTGGGGCAGAGACCAGGGAAGAGCCTGAAGTGTGAAATATAGAAAGGAAGGCTTATATCCCTTATCGCAGAGGAAAATCCTCTGTAGTGGTGATGATAGGAAAATGCCTCTCTCCCACCAATTCTTCAGAGAAGATTAATGCCAGTGGCGTTTTACTCTACAGGGAACTAGTGGAGTTTAACACCTCCCTAGGAATCTGTATGTGACTTCAGGCAGGAGGCTTCACCCACACAACGCTCAAATTTCAAATTCCTCAAAACTGCTCAAATCCTTAAAGTTAATAATTACAATAATAGGAGCTGATATGCTCACTCAGAAACTGCTGTAGTCTTTGTTCCCTCCCTCAGCTTACCACCCAGGTAAAAGATTTGAATAAAAGCTGAGTGGAACAGAGACTTGGGGCCACTCACCAGAACCCACAAATGGGAGGTGGTCCCCTGACCTCCCACCTTTGAAAATTCTGTGTCTAGTGTCTCTTCTCCTTCCTTTGTATTTCTTCAGTCAGTCACGTCAGTTCCACAGGTCTTAGCGGACCCTGACCCCTGGTTGGGACCCTGACAAACATTAGTGATAATCCCTGAAATGTGTAAAAATTGCAAATATTCATCAATTGATAGATGAATAAACTACGATATATCTATACTGTATTCTTTTTGTGTATTCTACCACATTAGTTGTAACAAATTCCTATATATGTGGTGTTTTAAAACAATGAAAATTTACTTTCTCCTAATTCTGAGGCTAGAAGTCTGAAGTAAGCTTCCCTGAGACCAACTCAAGTTGTTGATTATCTCTGGAGTCTCAGAAATCTGTTCTTTGCCTTTTCTAGTTTCTGGCAGCTATATTCCTTGATTTGTAGCTACATCAGTTCAACCTGACTCTGTCCTCACATCACCATACTGTGTGCATATGTGTGTATGTCAAATTTCTCTCTGAATCTCTATTACATGGACACTGATGATGTTATTTAGGGCTTACCTATATAACCCAGTATATTCCCATTATCTCCAGACCCTTATATTAGCATCAGGAAAAGGACATATCTTTGGAAGTCACTATCTACCACAAAAGTATTTCCTAAGAACAGTGCTGGGATATTTAGAAAATTATAAGAATTGTGATCCTTACCATAAATTCAGTTAAAAATGCACCAGAAACATAAATATGAGCTAAACCCATAAAATATTAAGAAAAATAACAAATCATCTGTGAAGTTGGGTTAGGCAAGGTAGTTTTAAAATCTGATTAATCTGACATCAAAACTACAATGTGATGGTTATAAAAAGACATCATAGAGAAAATAAAGAGATAGCCAAGAAGAAAATACTTATAAAATGTTTATGTCATAAGATTTTTGAAAAATAATTTATGCAGCATATATAAAACAAATTCTCACACACTACTAATATAATCTCATTAGAATTGACAGATATTTCAACAAAGAAGAGATATGGATAACAAGCATTTATAATGTTTTCATCATTAAAGAGCTACAAATCAAATCAGAATGAGATACACACCTATTACGGATGATTCAAAATACAAGGACCAACCATATGAAGTATCACCTGAAGTGCAGGGTTTTTATCATGATATTCCTAAACCAAAAACAATCCCGATCTGGGAACTGAAAAAAATTGGCACTTCTCAGTGGACTACTACTCAGCATAACAAGAGAATAAAATACTAATAAATGTAACAATTTGAATGTATCTCAGAAGCATTTGGGGATGTGCGAGAAGCTAGATTGAAAAAGATAATTTTGTGGAATTTCATTTATAGAATATTCAGGAAAAGGCAAAATGTTACATCTCACTTATTAAAGAGTGCCAAGTTGGGGTGATGCCTGTGGCTCAAAAGGGTAGGGGCACAGGTCCCATATGCCATAGGTGGGGGGTTCAAACCCAGCCCCAGCTCCCCCCCCGCAAAAAAGAGTGCCAAGTATTAATAGAATTTATAACATTATCACAGTACTGGTCCTGTTGCATTAGTACTCAACCTCCTTTTTAAAACTGAGCTAGCTAGTTTAGTCATATTTAATGTAATTGCTGATATATTTTATAACTATCTCTCATCTTACTTTTTTATATTTGACCTATGTATATTAATATGTTCTTTATACCTCTTCCATGAACTTCTCTTGATTGATCAATATTTTTATTTTATGTTCCCTCTTAGTTACATATTACAATCATTTTTGTCTTCATAAAAGTTTATTAGAGCATATATTCTTCAGCTTTAATAATTTATTGCCAAGTTATTACTTATCTATTTAACAATAGAAACTATTTACTCTTCTCTTAAATTTTATCTTATCTTATTCCACACATGCTTTCAACCATAAATTTCATTGTCTTCTTTATTCAGTATTCATTCCTATTTATACATATATTTTCTCCTTTCTGAGACTACCTTTTCTGATATCTATGCCTGAAGCCTTTATGTTAGTATTCATTGTCTCACACATCTTTATATCACTGTGAGTATGATCAATTTTTTCATTGTAGGAACATCATCTATTTATATACTCTAACTTTCCAACTGTGGACTAAAAAAAAGACTTCTGAGTCCTGAAGTACATGTATCCATTCTAATGAGATAGAACCCAGACCAGAAGAGATAAAAGAGCCAACTCTATCCAGACAGAAAGAATTCATCTAATCAAGGGTAACTATAATAGGTTATATAATTGTTTGAAATATATTGTGGGCTTCAGTTATTAGAAATTTTAACTCATACCAGCAAGAGAATGAGATTTTATAATTTAGTTCAATTTTTCACATCTTTAGATATTAGTTTGCAAGACAGTTTAATTTTTGTTCTTCAACATATATCAAGAACTTCATAATTTTCAGGGATTTATAGTCAAATTTAAGGCATATCTTTGTTGTTACAATTTGCATGAATATGTCCAAATTTATTTAACTTTTAAGCATACTTAATATACCGCATAACTTCAGTTGAGCCACAGGAGACCATGTATTTCAACCTAATGTAGGGTGAGAGAAAGAATATGAAATAGGATTCAGCCTTATGGATAGAATGCCCTTGGACATAATTTAATTAAGGTAATGTTCTGAGATGTAAGAAACATCCAGGAGAATCTAAAAGCTCTAATACTTGCTAAGGTCTCATGAAAATACATAAAGCAACAGGAGCTAGTAGTGGGAAATGGGTTGATAGTTAATGGACTGCAAGCCACTTGTGATTTCTTGGTCTGAGAGAGTAGACAGACTAGCTTTGATTAAGAAGGACCTTAATTATTAACCCCATGGAGAGGTTATGCACAACAAAATGTTGACTGGTGACGAAAGTGCCTGACATTATGATACCATATGAAGCAGAACACACCAAAGCACCAAAGTTAACCTTTTGTCCTTTTATGCACTTCTTCCCAGTGGTCACTCATCTGACGGATGAATTTAGGAGGTATGTGAGACAGAATAGTGCCTGCCAATGATGTCCACATTCTAATCCTGTAAATACGTTGTCGTATGTGCCAAGAAGATAAGTTTGTCTAGTGTTGATATATTAGCAGCCCTTCTTGATTAATATGCCTAATCCCATGTTCTACAACATAACAAGTTGGCATCACATTTTACCACTTTGTTGAAAAGATGAAAAACAGGTTCTAGCTCTCAAACCCCTGCAATCGTCTCATAACTATTTACATAGTTGGTTATCTTGAACAAGTCAGTTGGTCTATCTTCATGACTTTGCCCTTATCTCTAATGTATATTAGTATTACTAATACTTGCCTCTTATGATTATAAAAGATGAAATACATTATAGTTTGTAACGTGATTGGATCTGCACTATTATAACCACTCTTTCAGTGTAAACTACCTCTTCTTTTATATCATGAACTCTTAGACGACTTGAGTATCTACCCCACAGTGCTTATACCATAAAACATGAGCCAAGTACTTAACAAGATTGAAAAATGACTCACTTTAGCAGAGAAATGTTTAAGAATAGCTAAAATGATCAGAAATGCTTTTATATTATAAAGTTTCAAACACATCTTTCCCACCTGCCAATTTATCTCACTTAAGGGGAAAAGTAAACTTTAAAAGTATGGAGCCTGAAGGAACACTCTCCAATAATTGTTTCCACTTCACTATCATAAAATGTTCAGAGTATGCCTTGAAAATAGTGATTCACTAGAAACAGTCACTTTCAAGTTCAAGTATGTGAGAAAAAACAACAAAGACTAAATCTAGGTAAGAAATTATACCAAGAGAAAATATTTTCATAAAGGAGCCAAGTTTCTTCATATAGTCATAGCTCATATGCATTCTAAAATATTAAATTTAAAAATCAGTTATCTATTCAAAAAAAATTTCATTTTCTCTTTCTATATTAAGTTTAGTGATACAGCAATTTGAAAATCAGGAGGTACAGGTAATGTTGTAAAGCTGTGATTTTAAAGTTTCATTGAAAATTACGTGACAAATAGAATGTTCATTTCCAGCAAATCTGGCTAAAATTGTTAAAGCAGGGGTTGCTTTAAAATAGTATAATTGCTCTGGATAGCTGTCTCTTTGCATATAAATTAGAGATGTTTATTAACCTTCTCTGTCCTTGTCAGGCTGACACTCCTGATAGCATAATATTAACACACACTCATGATCTGGGGATCACTGGAGAGTGAGTTGCAGAGCTAGGAGGACATCACAAGGTCATCTTAGTAAAGCTTTCTTTTATTTTACCTATGACTCTCACCTTAGAAAATTCTCCGAACCACTTACATTTCTCTTGCTATACTCAATATTTGATAAAATGTCAAGAAATAAGAGCAGTGTTTTCTCTCCACATGCATAAACAGGAATCTGGTTCTTGTTTTAGATCTAAGAATTTAAATTATGTTCACAATCTTTTCAACACAGGCTGAGGAATTTAGTTTATTATATACTCTAGAAATAAAGCCATTGCCAATTGATTATTTTAAATAATATTTGTCAGGATTTCAGAATAATAATTAGGATATTGGCCAAATTTGAAATGACTCTAAGAATTTTATTTCATTGAAAATTTGGGGTAACTATTCCTATTTTAAAACAGTATTTTTCATGACACAGTAAATGTGTCTAGTAAAGCAGAAGGGAAAGTAAGGTACTTAAGATGAACAGTTTTTCTCACTGATGCAAAGTAGCAAAATAAATAATGATAATGCAAAGGACTGAGACAGGCAGCCTCTGTAATTGGGAAATGGTAGTAAAGGTTGGCATGTGAAAGATAAGTAGCAGTCCCTTTTCTCTTTTGGGAGACTTAGATTCCTCTTTATTGTTGGGCAGTTTCAAAACATATTACAACATCTATTGTTTTTCTTCTTTGCTATCAACCACACTCACATATGTCATGTTTAAGAATTTTTTGCAACAATTCCCAATGCACTTGTAAGTTCAGGTTGTTGAAATCCACATGATGGAGTGGACAGATGAATCAGTTTCTCTGATGAATTTAAGGCAGTATACCTCTGTGTTGAAAGTGGCTGACCCTTTTGGTGAGTTCTACCTTGATTAACACTGTTATGTTTAACTGGTGGTAAGAAATGGTTCAAATAGAGTATGCCACTTAAAGTAATAGGTTTTCTTTATTTGGTTCCACTTTTCTGCTCAACATACTTTGAAATAAAGATTCAGATCCTTTTACCAAAAAAAAATTCATTTTACTGTAACTGGCACTAATAGATTTTCATGGTTTCTATAATTTTTTATAATTTACATTTAATTGGCACAGAATATATCAGTAAACTTCAGAAGCACAAATGTACTGAACCTTCGCTTTAATCAAGATATGCTTTCTTGTCAGAAACAGGAAACAAATCCTGAATGTAAGGGCTTCTATGTAGTTGGAAAGTTTCTTTCAGGTATAATTTCACTGCTGAAATCTGGAAATTCTGCAAAGCAAATCCCACTCTTGCTGTAACAGGCTTAGAATACAAAGCCGTTTTAGAGAAAGCTGCTGGAATGTGTTTTCACTATAGGTAAGCTGAACATTCCAAACCCCTACTCTTAGATGACTGAGTAGGAAACAAAATAAAAACAGCTAGCTCACCAGCTAATAAAGACTAAATTGATATAGTAGTGGACATTAAGAAATATCTTCATTTTTAAATGTATTAACTTCCAAGTCCTTCTACCCAATTCACTCAAGACCGGTTCCCAATTCAAAGTCTTCCCCTTCACCCTCATGTCTACCACTTTAATGCCCTTATGTTCCATTCACATGTTATTTTCAACATCTTAGATTCAAAGACCTTTGACTTCATGTCATCAACTTATTTGGGGAGAGGTGGCACAACACTAACCAGAGGCTTGGCTACAGTAGCAACCTCTCTATGACATAGCCTCCTCTAATTCTCTAGCATTTTATATAACGGCTCTTCAGGAAATTGAGCCATTTCTAATCTTTCCCTTTTTCTTGGTGCTTCAGTGTGCTCCACAAATCAAGCCAAGTGGTCACAAGTCTCTAGTAGCCTCAGTAATTCAACATCCAAGTCAGAGCCTCCATACTACCTGAGAAGCATCTCTTCATCCATCCCCAATTCTGGGGCTTTGCATAAAAGAGAGTATCAATGAGTTATGAAAAATTCTGACACCTAACCCTTCCTAGGAATACAGCCTTGTGTTCCACAGCCACAGGAATGAGTTTCCATGTCTGGAGCTTAAAGCAAGTGAGAAGTAGTACATTTTGGCTCAAATATCAGAATTCCCACTGTTCTTACCAACTTTTAGTAGATTTTCTTGTTTAATTTTTCCTTGAGACCTTTTTGAGAGATTTAAAATATGTATATTAAAATAAAAGTACAGTTTTCAGTGCTCCTCTTGCCTAATACTTATTTTCATTTCACATTAATTTCAGACATATTTTTACCTACAATTTGATAAATTCATAAAAAGTGGTTGAAACAAGATTTTATAATTTATTATAACCACTTAAAATTTCAAGCACCATTTGCATTTCTTTTCAAAGAAGACAGTATGGAGGAAAGCTTGGCAGGGTGCTTCTTGGGGAGAAAATGATATTTTTCCTCCACATTTTGCATTTCAGTTGGAATTAATTTGTGTTCTTTGGCAGAAAGTGATGGGGAATCTGAAATGATTAAGTGATACATTCTGACCTTGAAATGGTTTTTCAAATCAGATTTGTTTTAAAATAATGTGAAGAATATTTAGAAGCTTTGTGCTCATAGGAATCCAGATATATCAATGTTTGAAACTTCATGTTCTTATTCTATTTCAAGGGATATGTTTGGTAGATTCATTTGTTCCAATTTTATATAAGAAATTATACTATTTATCTCTTCACTTTCATCTACAGCATATTTGTTTACAATTCAATGACAAAGATGGTCTTCAATTGCTATTTTCTCCAGTATCCTATCATTCTAAGTGATGTATTATGAGTTATCAGATGACTTGAACTTTAAGAAAAACTTGCCTCCTGAGAATTTAGGTGTTAATGCAAATTAGCATTAAAGAGTCAGTGTAGCAAAATACTTAGAATCAATGAAATTCCTCTTCTTGTTCTATTCAAGTAAGATATTACCAAATCTAGAAATAAATGGCCCTGAGTTACTTGCTATGAACCTATCCATGGTGTGAGTACATCCACACACAAACATACACACAATTATGGAAATGCTCTCAAGTCACAGAATTCAAGAGAGTTTCCATTCCATTCTCTGAATCTCCTGAAATTAAATATAAGCTCTCAGAATTACTGTCTTTGATGTATGAAAAGCCCTGGAAATTTATATTAATGTTAACATCCATGTATTAAACTATTTGCTATCTTCAGTTATACCTGGTAGAACTTTAATGTTGGTCAATCATGTGGGGAGTGCGATCCAGCATTCAAAGTGCTGCAACTTGCGAGAATTTATCTCGCTAGTAACAAGGATTGCAGCAAGGGTGTGAGCAGTCTTCACAGTTGTTAACACTACCGTAGCTTACAACTCATTTCAAAATACAGTTACTTCTTAATAACTATTCTGTCCAGTCTTGAAACCAAAATAATCTCAGTTGCAGGGCTTTCTCCTACATTCTCTGCATTCTGCCACATGTCAATGCTTAGCCTAAAAGTGCTTTCAAGACAAACATGTATAAAATTGATTGGGGATACAGCATGTACAGTGATTTCAACTGGATCTTCTACTCTGAAGAGGTTGCGTGAGAGTTTGAGAAAAAAAAGCTGTGACAACAACAAGATTAATGTAATAAGGTGTGTGACACTTTTCCTAGGATGAATTTGTGAACTTAATTGTCAGATCTTGGATATTTGTAATTCTTTTGTAACTGAAAATTAACCGAGCTCCCAGAGAAATTTTCCTAAATTCACACAACTAATAAATTGTAGAGCTTGGATTCAAATTCAGTATGTTTCTTTCTACAATATATTCTCATGAGAATATATTTTGTCCTGATTTCTCAACTCTGGTTTATAATTCCTTTTCTATTTCTGGTAAGTTTCCACTTTGGGGGAAAATATAACATCACTCTAAGGTGAGCACCATGAAAGATCTCAATTGTTTATTGCCAATGGGTTTATCACTTTTGCTTGCCACACTTTTTCCCATATTTTACACACTCCTTCAATTTATTTTCCACTGGATACAAGTGATGTGTTCTCTTATGAACTACCAAAGGGATTGCAAGAAGACATTAAAACATCAGGCTAAATGACTTATAGCTGGCCATCAGAAGCACCTGAGTCTCTTGAAACATGTGATTTGTTTCAAGAATGTAAAATTGCCATTTCCATGTAGTCTGTCCTATTATTACTGCCCTTCCCTCCTGTTTTTCATATCTGCCCCTTTCTTCTCATTCCTAGTGACTTCACCTTATTTAGTTCATTATTATGTAAAGTACAAACGGTGGCAACTGCTATGAAATTAGATTTTGTGTTAGCTTGTCCTTAATATTCCATTCTATCCTGAACACACTGCCACAATAATCTTCCTAATGCAACAATTTAAGGTGGCCAACAATGTTCTATGGTTTTCAAGTATTCTCAGCAGAAAGTCTAAACCCATTACCTGGTAGTAGGTACAAATTCAAATGTTCAATCATCATCACAAAAAAGTGGCTGTTAAAAAAACAAAAATATTTGTCCTCATAAAATATTTGCCCAGGCTGACTTCTTCAAGTGTTTTTCCTACACTTTCTTCTAGTATTTTTATGGTTTCATGTCTTAAGTTTAAATCTTTAAACTTAAGTGAGAGTCTATCTTAGTTAATGGTGAGAGGTGTAGGTCCAGTTTCAGTCTTCTGCAGGTTGCCAGCCAGTTCACCCAGCACCATTTGATAAATAGGGAATCTTTTCCCCACTCAATGTTTTTAATTGTCTTGTCAAAGATCAGGTAATACTATGCAGCCATAAAGAAAGATGGAGACTTTATATCCTTCATGTTCACATGGATGGAGCTGGAAAGTGTTCTTCTTAGCAAAGTATCACAGGAATGGAAGAAAAAGTATCTAATGTACACAGACCTATCATGAGATTTTTAGCTTTCATATGAAATCTATAACCCTAATAACATCCTAAGTATATGGGGAGGAGGGAGGGAGGAAGAAGGGAGGGGAGAATGAGTGGAGGGAGGGTGATTGGAGGGATCACTTCTATGGTTTATCTTACAAGGGTACAAGTGAATCTAAGAGTAGAATATGATTGTCTTAACACAATAAGAAAATGACATGAAGGCTATGTTAACCAGTTTGATGAAAATATTTCAAATTGTATATGAAAATATCACACTGTATCCCTGAATTGCATTAACGTACATAGTTATCATTTAGTAGAAAATTTTAAAAAATGGGGAGAAAAAAAATTTTTGATTGGCACAAAATTACAAAATTTGTACCCTATTATTGAAACATCTAACAAATAATCAACAATTTACAAAGCATTTGATCAAGACTGTTATAGGTTGAATTGTATTGTCACCAAAATTTGCATGTTGAAGTCTTAATCTCCTATACCTCAGAAAGTGATCATTTTTGAGGTAGGGTCTTTAACGTGGTAATTATATAAACATGTCATCATTCAGTATATGACCTGTGTCCTAGTAAGAAGAAATGAGAACAGACAAGCACAGAGGGAAGATGGCCATATACAAGCCATGGAAAGAGGCTTCAGAAAAATGGAAACCGTCAGAGATGAAGTTGTCCCGCTTTGATTTCTAGGCCTTTGGAATTCTGACAAATTTACTTTATAAAAGGTAGTTTTTATTTTCCTTTTCTTCTTTTTATCCTCTAGAAACTTAATATTTTTATTGATGTGACACTTTTAATATATATAACCTTTTATATTGGCCTTATGTACATTCTTATCACTTTATAATCTTTTCTCAGTATTTTATTCCTATACTCACATTCTCTCCTTATTTTAATCAAGATTAATATATTTTCTTCTTATCCTGAAAGGCTCTGCTGCGTCTATTGCTGAGATGTTTATAAGAAAGTGAAACATACCTGAGGAAATCCAGAATCATGTTGCTTTAAAGCAGTGGTTCTCAACCTGTGGGTTGCAACCCCTTTGGGGGGGGGGTATCCTGCATATCAGATATTTACCTCATGATTTATAACAGTAGAAAAATTAGTTATGAAATAACAATAAAAATTTTATGGTTGGGGGTCATCACAACATGAGGAACTGTATAAAAGGGTCATAGCATTAGCAAGGCTGAGAACCACTGCTTTAAAGCATTTTTAGCACAGTGGGTGATGTTTGAGTTACTAGCGCAATTAAAGAGCATTTAGTAATTTATTGCTTCCTTAAGTCTAAAGTGCATACTAAGAGCTCTATGAATGCCAAGGCCCTAGGTCCATGCACCAACATCATCACCTTTAACAGAGATGTTGGAAATGGAGACTCTTAGAACCTATCCCAGTCTACCAAAATAGAACCTGTATTTCCAAAGATCTTGAAGTTACTTGCATGCACACTAATGCTTAACACTGCTGAAGGATATTAAATACAAGACTCAAAATGACCAGAGAGAGACAGGAAAGACCCCATACAGAAAAGACACTTGACTCTTGGTAAAGTCATACAACTATTAGTATACTAAGAATAATGCATATTCTTAACCCTAAAACCTTTCTGGACATAAACTGAAATTATAAAAGGTTAACTTAATATAACTTGAAAGAAAAAAATACTAAACAATTTATCTGCAACTTTTCAACTGATATGAACAGGAATAGGCAATTTATGATGACATTAATTGAATTATATATTTATTTGATATGAAATTGATAAAGAAGCAACACAGACAATGTAAAAGGAGAAGATGGTGACCTCAAGGTTGGCCTAGGAAAGTCAGGAGCCTCAAGTCTCAAAGAGCTGTTAATTTTCCATTTGTCTCTCCTGATCACATACTAGTTGAAGTAATGTTACATTTCTATTTGTTCATACTTTTCAGACATTTGAATCACAATAAAAAGATGAAGGCAGAAAATATAGACCAACATAGCAATTCAGGATAATATTTGGACTGATAATATTTTCTATTTATGTTTCCTAACAGGTTGAAAAATTTTTACTAATGATCTTAAAGCTCATAACCATTTACAAAACCTATGTTCACCTGGCTAAAGACAAAACAAAAAAATAATTTAATGAATTAGTAACCAAATATAAATGCATGCTATTCATAATTACATATTATGATGGCTCAGCACTTCATAGAGTCAATGTCAACTACAGTGCTAATTGGAGAATAATGAACACATGACACAAAATCAAGAATCCAAAATCCCTTTGTGTTTGCCACAGAAATGCAAGGCATGATTTTTCTAATCTGATTCATCTTCTCAGTTCACTTCTGTAAAATTACATTAAAGTGAAAATCTAATTTCTAATTCATATAACATTTAGATATATAGTGACTGCAAATACATATATAGAAGGCCTGGATAAATAGAATGGAGAATTTCAGATAGAAATTCTTAGATCATTCTTTTGATCTAAGATCATTTTAGATCATTTGATTCTAAATCATAATTTTATAATGTTAACTTTTTATATGTTGATAAGATTTAAAATAATCTCTATATAAGATTTTCATTGATTAAAAATCACAATGAGGTACTTTAAGAACATTAATCTTAGGCTGCTATAATTCCTATATACACCTTATACATACTTGGGGAAGAAAATGATCATGTAATCAGGACATTCAAGTAAGGTGCCCCAGATAATCCACAGTTAATGTACTATGTTTCCTGAGGTATGATATCAGCTTCTCTTTAGAATATAGTTCATAGGGTTACCATTGTTATGATAAAGATTGTTTTGATTCCTTAAAGCCACTCTCCATACAATGAATTTATGATACATATGTATGCTGAGATTTGGGGAATTTTTAAATAAGTTTTTTTTTAGTTTTTACTCTCAATCTTTGATATTTATATGATTAATACTACTTTTTAGGTATTTTACATGGAAATAGAATTGAATTTAACCTCTGGCATCTAACTCTCTGCTACAGTTTTATATTGATAGGGAAGTATTAACTTTCTAAGCAATCCACCTACCTTTAGTTGGTATTAAATTGTTTTTTAATATCATAATAACAGAACTAATATGCTAATGGTTGTGAAGCATGTGAATTGGAAACTAACTCAAGAAAGTTAAGCTCATTTTAATATGAATCCTTTTCTTAAAGCTAAACTCAGATTAAAACGCAAATTGGACATAACGTTATAAATTATCTTGCCTTATCCTCTTGGTTGGTTATTACAGATTTAAAATCCAGTGGCTTTTCCATCTTTGCAAAACTGGTGTGGGCATTCCTTCTACCCGTCCCTATACTGGTGATGCTACAGAAGTGAGGGGAAGGCTGTGGTATCCCAGGACTAACAATTCAAAAAATCACCAGCCACCACAGGAAACGCCTTAGGGATGTAGAATGTGAGAGGTAAGTGGTAACTTAGAGAAGATGGCACTAATAGAAACTCCTCTTTCTTTCCACTGTTTTATTTCACCTTGTGTAAATCACTGCTTATTCCTTTTATCACAGGTTAAGAAAGCAGCAGTGCCAGTCTGTGACAGCAAGGTGGCAGGGAACCATCAGGGCATTCTTGGATCCCAGCTTCATCACAGGTGGAGCTGAGCTGGCCCAAACCTACACATTAGTTGTTCTACCTCCTCCATGAGTTGTAACAAAGTGTAAACCTGTATCATGTATACATGTCACCTCACTTCCTAAACTTCAGGAACATACATAAGATAAGTCATAGGGTTCAGCATTTCCCAGTGGTAACATTGTCATAAAAGCTGAAAATCAGATAATTATGAGATGGAGGTTGACAATAGTAAGCCACCAGACAAACTAAGCATCATGAAAGACAAACAAGAAACTAAACAATATGAAAAAATATATATAGCTTGGGGTGAAACTTTATACTCATACTTTGCTAATGTGCAATTCGAGGGATAGAGGACGTGAAGGAGGGAAGCATAGGAAGGATGTGCACTGCCATGCTGGCCACCACTTCATGCCCTGTCGTGGTAATATATCCACCTGCCCTCCTGATCAGAGGACAAAATGGCATTTCAATTCACTGATGTCAGTGTCAACTCATACCCCAAATCAAACAACCCTCAAAATATTTTCATATTCTGTCAAATGGATGTGTGTATATATAAAACATACATACAGTTAGGACTAGCTACAGAATTTGTAATGGCCTATGCAAGATGAATATAGGACGCCTCTAATTCAAGGAACAACTTTTCTCCTGCAGTCTAGATCTCTACTTGTCATATTTATTTGCTACTTTATGCTTCATAAAAAATTTAAATTTTTGATGAATTTTGTCATATTATAAGATGGCAAATTTTAAATGCAAATATAAAATAATTTCATATCTGGAACCTATAAAATTAGATAATTTCTATTTCACAGCTTGTATGTGCATAGGTTTCATTTCAGCCAGAACACTAGAAACATTGAATACAACTATTACTGCTTTTATTGGGCTTCTTGATATGTGCAAAGGCCCTACAGGGAGACTCTATAAAGGCAACGCACAAAAGAAATATGAGCTTAGAGCCCCTTCAGAGAGTCCTCACCCAGGTACTGCCCAATGTAACCCTGGGAGCTGGGCTGCTGTGGTTCAGATCCCAGAATTATAGAGCCACAAGCAGTGTGTAGTAACAGCCTGAAAACCTACTGGCATTGAACTCTGACTTATGAGATCAGCCACAGCAGCTGTGCCCAACAAAGTCTTGAGTACGGAGCTACCCAAGAGCTTGGGATCCCACCACTCAAACTCAGGATGCAGGATGTGGATTCAAGGATTATTTGGAGCTTCAAGATTTAATGTCTTCCATAGATGGTTTTGAATTTGTGGAGGGTCCTGGCATCCCTTTCTTTTGGCTGATTTTCCCCTTTTGAAGTGGGATTGTTTGAAGTGGGATTGTTTACCCAATTCTTGTACAATTATCATATATCTTGGAAGTAAATGCTTGTACAATTATTGTGTATCTTGGAAGTAAATAACTTGTTTTGATTTTACAGGTTCATATTTGGATGAAATTGCGTTGGGCCTTTTGAGTAGATGCTGGAACAAGTTAAGACTTTCAGGACCTACTGGAATGGAATTATATTTTGTATGTGATATTAATTAACTCAAGAGCAGAATGCTATAGTTGGGATGTTCATAGGGATTTTTATCCTCCCAAACTTCATGCTGAAATTTGATGAACAGTGTTAGAGGTAGGACCTAACGGGAAGTGCTTGGGTCATGAGGGAAGAAATCTCATGAACGGCTTGATGTTATCTTTGTGGTAATGCATAAGTTCCACCCCTATTTGTTCACACAAAAGCTGATCATTAAAGAGAGCCTCATACCTCTTCCTTCTCGCAAATACTTTCTCCCTCACGTGATCTCTGTATCTGCCAGGTCCCCTCCACCTTTCTCCAAGAGTAGAAACAGCCTGAAACCCATATTTCTTGTATAGTCTGCAATACCATGAGCCAAATAAACCTATTTATAAATTATTCAGCCTGAGGTATTTTATTTTTAGCAACAGAAATGGACTAAGATCAAGACAGCAATCTGGTTTACAATAGCTAGAGAAAAATATAAAATAGCTAGGAATCAATTTTACCAGAAAGGTGAAATATGTCCACTAAAAATACCCTATAAAATATGTATGAAATAAATTGAAGAGGATACAAAGAAAATATATCCCATACTCATGGATTGAAAGAATTACTAATGTAATTCCAATGCCCATACTACCCCAAACAATTTACAAATATTTATAGTTCAAGTGTAATGACTATCATAATACTAATGGAATTCTCCACAGAAAAAGATACAACCCTAAAATTCAAATAGGGTCAAAAAAGACCCAAAATAGCCACAATATTCATGAGAAAAAGAACCAAACTGCAGGAATCACATTACCTAAATTTAAATTATACTACAGAACTGTAGCAACCAAACGAGTATGGTACTGGCATAAAAACAGACCAACTAATGCAATAGAGAAACTAGAGAAATAGATACATCTATTTACATCTGATTTTTAACAAAGGTACCAAGAACATAGACTGGGGAAGCAACAATCCCTTCAGGAAAAAGTTCTGGGAAAATTCAATAGCCATATACAGAGGACGGAAACCAGAACCCTTCCCCAATATAATCTAAGGACTAAAACTATGAAACTACTAGAAGTGAAACACTGGTAGTGAATATACTAGTGAAACACTTGTAGTAGTTTCATAGTTATAGTCCTTAGATTATATTGGGGAAGCACTTCAGAATTTTGCTCTGGGAAAGTTTTTGAGGAGTCCTTCAAAGCATTGGCAACAAAAGCAAACTTAGACTACAAATATAGGACTACATCAAGATACAAAGTCTCTCATACCAAAAGAAGCAATGAAGTGAAGAAATAGATCAGAAATATATTCTCCCATTCTGTAGGCTATCAATGTGAAAGGATTAATAACCAGAATGTATAGAGAACTCCACCAACTTTTAGGTAATCAATATACTAAAGATGGGCAAAGGATCTGAACAGACATTTCTCAAAAGACAGACAAATGTCCAATAGGTACATGAAAAAAATACTCAACTTCACAAATCATTGGAGATGCAAATCAAAACCACAGCTATATCCTAGTTAAAATGGCTTTTTATCAAAAAGATAAAAAAAAAATGCTGGTGAGAATGTGGAGAAGAAACTTTTGTATACTGTTGTTGAGGATGTAAATTAGTATAGCCACCATAGGTAATAGTATGGCAGTTCTTCAAAAAACTCAAACTAGACCTACCATACAATCCAGCAATCCCACTGCCAGATACACAGGATATTTATTTCCTTTCTTTTGGACGAATCTACACTCCCATATCTATACTATTTGCCATAGCCAAGATATGGAATCAACTTAAGTGGCCGTCAACAGATGATTAGTTCCAAATGTGGTATATATACATATTATTCATCCATAGTACAAAGAAAATCCTGTCATTTGCAGCAATATAGAAGGAAGTAGAGGTCATCATGTGGAGAGAAATAAGCCAGTCACTGAAAGACAAATACTGCATGTTTTCATTCATATGCAGGAGTGAATCTTAGGGAGATTAAAAATATAAAGATTTGAGGTGATGCAATTTCAATTACCCTGATTTGATCATTATACATTGTATCATGCATGTATGAAACTATTACATGTATTCCCAAAATATGTACAACTGTAGTTACCTCTTAACATGTGTTTGAACTGCATGGGTTCACTTATACATAGGTTTTCTTTCACTCACCTCTGCTACCCACAAGACAGCAAGACTGACCCTTCCTCCTCTGCCTAATTATTAGGAAGACAATGAATATGAAGACTTCTATAATGATCCATTTGCATTGAATGAATATATTTTTTCTTATGGTTTTCTTAACATTATAAAAATACAGTACATAATATATGTAACAGACAATATGTGTTAATTGCTTATGTAATCATAATGCTTTCAGTTAACAGTAGGCTGTTAGTAGCTAAGTTCTAAGGGAACCAAATGTTGTAATCAGATTTTTGAAGGTAATGGGGGTTGGCACCCTTAGCCCCTATGTTGTTCAAGGGTCAACTGTATTATGTATCAAACAAGAAAAGGATGAGTCGAAGAAATAGATTTGGATGCATATCAACTCATATGGTTAAACAGGACATAAATATTAGATAAAGATAGGTAAGAAAAATTATAATTGAGAAAAATATATATGAAAACTGGATGTTAGTAGATATCTCTTTATTGACAAAAAGTAAATAAAGATTGGGCTTTGTGTGAATTATTGCCAAAACAGCTAAGAATGATATAGTTATAAATCTTAAAATATTGAAAATCTGTCAAGTGACTAAGGAATTATTAGACTATAATAGATTAAAAATGAGGACTGAGAAATGAGAGCTGAATACTGAAGTTGCACTGTTTCTGCAAGCATCTGCCACAACTGCTTATATTGATCTGAGGATTCACAAAGTCATGGGGCATAGACAACAGACCATCAGAGAGATGCTGTAGACTGCTGGAAATTGAAAACTAGTGTCTTATCACTTGTCAATTTTTTGTCATTATCTTTTAAATTTATGTTTTCTATTAGTTATTCTGTCACTAACTTCTAGTTTTCCTTCATTGGTTAGATTAATTGTACTTCTGCAATGTATTTTTCATAAATATATAGCCTATTTTCATTACTATCCCCTGAGTTTTTGCAAAGGAAGTTTATTCACGAGCACTGGTGTACACAGAGTTGCATATAAACTTTTAACACCTATTATAAATTATCTTCAGACTACTGTAGCTTTATTAATTTGTTTGGATAGGGAATCATTCTCAAAAAACCTACTATCATACCTCAGATCCTCACAGTCAAATTTAGCTTATATCATATAAACTATATTTCTCTGTCTTATTAATGATGCTTTGCCTAAATTTGATCCTGCTGGATCTTTGCCATCCTGTTTTGCTTTGGCTTGTGTTTACCTGAGATTTCTTTGCCCTTCTGTAATTTTAGCCACTGTGAATGTTTTGAGTATGCTCCTTTTATACAGCACAGGGCTGAGCTTGTGTGTGTGATCAAAAAAATTGTTTCCTTTGAAAGTTAAATAGAGTTGCAGTTTTGAATAGGAAGGACTGATAGATTTGTTTGGTGTTTATTCTAATTAAGTTCTGTGCTATGTTTACTGTCTTCCCAAGTGCTCTGCTTTCTTTGAATTTTAACTTTTTCCTATTGTGTATTTCTTTTGAAGCCCAAGAGTTTTTTTTTTGTTGTGGTGGTTGTGTTAGTGAGCATGCTTATGTTAATATATTCAATCCCAGTCTGTTTTCCCTACTAATGGTGAATCCACTGGTAGAATCCATATAGCACAATCTTACTCATTACTTCTATTTCTTACTTGTATGATGATCAATATTGCAATTCTACTTTTCCTTTCTCTTCTCTCTCCCTCCAACATTGTAAGTTGTGTTATTTCCACTTTGTCAGAGCGCACAGCATGTATACATTGTTCCTACCCATGATACCCACCTATGTTATATTTTTAGAATTGCAATTTATTTTATCCAATGCTTTATAGCAATCATTTCACCAAGTTTTCCCCATTTAACTGAGGTGAATAAATTTAGATGTTAATAAGATTATTAAATCTCCTTAGTACAAAATTACTTAGAATTGGTTGTTTAAAATGTATTTTTAATAGCCTGCCTTCTTGAAAAACAACATCAGTTTGATATTAAAAAACACTTGAATATGTTCAAGTACCTTTAGTTTTGACAATTATACATATGATTTCACATGTAGCCAAGAAATTATAAGAACAGGATGTGCCATTTACATGCAAATAAAGGTTTAAATGGATAGACAAGTGATTACTCTAAAATAAGGCACGATGATGAATAAAAGCAAAGAACTGGTGAGAGGAGCAATAAGAAATTACAGGATGAATGATAAAATCTGTAAACAAAACAGACGGATCATTCCATCATATGCAAATGTCCTGAATGACCTGATTAAAAGACAAAGGGCATCAGATAAGATTTTTAAAAACCCATTTTTAAAAATGAATTTTCTCAATTCATTCAAAAGTGAAAGATGTAATAAAGATAACATTCAACTACTATAAAAAGATGGTATATATACATTAATAATTGCAAAAGGGTCCCTGAATTTACATGCCTCTAAATATATGAACTTGACAATAGGGAAAACCTTAAAATTATAATGGAAAATATCAACACAAAATTCTTAGTAATTAACAGAAAATTTAAACAATTACCAGTTAGAGAATATTTGAAATAAAGTTGAGATTTATATATTATAGAATGCTCCCTCTGTAAGCTTTTTGTCATTATCTTTTAAGTTTATGTTTTCTATTACTTATTTTGTCACGAACTTCTAGTTTTGCTTCATTGGTTAGATTAATTGTACTTTTGCAATGCATCTTCATTTCAGACTCACACAGAGAATTTACAAAGATTAATCATGTACTGCTGGGCCATACAACAGTGTGATACATGTCAGAAGTTTTGAATTCCAACAGAACATGTTTTCTAACCTCATGGAATTAAACTAGAAATCAATAAGATCAATCAAAATCAGAAAATATTCCCATACTTAAGAGAAACCTTCCAGGAATTGAATCATGTTGTGCCCTGATCAGAGCATAACACTGAATTCTGTCCTAATTAGAATGAACAAGAGAGGGGGAATGAGATAAAACAAGGTTTAAGTCTCTCAAAGTATTTACAGTGTTGGTGAGAACTATAACTTAAGATGAAGAATAAATGCTATCCTCCAAAATCCTTTATTTCTGGTTCTGGTTTCTTGCTTCTTCCTCCTTTGCCTTTCGTGACTTTCAAAATCTCTACAGTATTGCTGCTTGAGATTGACCTTCTCAATCACCGGGCTCAGGCTAGTGATTCAGAAAGGTTCCAGTGCCTGTCTGCAGAAAGGCTGGCTACAGCTACGAGAAGTGTTGTCTTACTTGATTGGTACATTTTTCAGGTGACATCAATGCCTTTTATGACAAATACCATATAAGGACTTTTTCTTCCTCCAATACTTGGTCAGTGGGGACCTCAGTCGATAGTCTACTTAGGTGCCCAGCATCTCTCAGTCCCTGAATCTTCAGTGTCTACCATACCCTGACATTCTCTTTGTCCTCCCACTAGGTAGCTGTTTGAGGCAAATCCTCTCCCCAAATGACTGTAAGTGTTTTCTGATTGGGAGCCACATCTAGCCTGTGGGAGACAGTCCTCTGACCTCTCCTGCTGGGGAAATAAGTTTAACTTTCATTATCTCTACTCTGAGCCTGGAGAAGCTGCACTAGACTTTTTCAAGTGTCATTCACATACATTCCCAGTGGCACTGAGCTCCAGGGGACCCATCTCAGGCTTTCAGATGCTCCTCTGAAGTCTTTTCACTTGGCCTAGTTCAAGACAGAGAAAATGTCTCAGCTCTCTGAGAAGTCTTTTTATGTAAATCCTTTTTAATCCTCTGACCCACCTCCTTGACCCAGGAATTATTCAGAATGTGAGAAGATAAACCAACACACTACAAAACTGGTTTTACAATTTGTTTCATGCCATAAGCAGATAAATTAGCACCTAAAAGCCAAGCATTTAGGCAATCTGAAGCTCTGAGACAAGAGATAACTGTTAACATCCAATAAAAAAGGGAAGGTATACACACAAGTGTTTATAATCCTATACTTGCAAATGTTAACATTATATGAACAGGCAGAGGCATATAGTTTATATGCCACAGTTACGTAAATACATACAAACCCACATACAGACAAGCACACCTATAGACAGACACACCCAGTAAGCAGTAGAATACTGGGGTGTGTCTGGGTAACACATTGTGTATCTCACAAACTATTAAACTGGCTTATTAGCTGTTAGATAGCTATTGCCACTGTCAGTCACCTTACTATTCTGTCTGACCTTTGAGTAGGTGAGAATAGAGTTTAAATTTTAAAACATGCAAATGTAGTTGATATAAAGGTCAGTTAAGGGCATGATACTAATTTTAGAGCATTAATATTAACAGACCAAAAAAGTACACAATTTAGTGATTTGTACTGAGTCATCATAAAATTTGTTACTTCGGTTTCAACAGCATCATATTTTCATTGGGAAAAAAATGAGGTTAACTACTGAGCCTACGTTCATTTACACAAAAGTCTGTGACACAAGTAAAACATAATACAAACCAGAACCCTCAAAGCCCACAAGTACTATAAACAGTCTAGTGTATACAGATAGAATAAAGAAGTGTCAAAGTTTTCTGTGGTCTTAACTTGATTTTGCCTTGAGTTTTCCATGAAGATCTGATAAATTATTAAGTTAATACCAAAGAAGCTAAGAAAATAAAGTTAATCTAAGATAACAAGAGTTCTTCAATCAAGAAAATTACATAATGCTACCATATAGGGAAAGTGCTCAACAGTATTAGGAATTACAAGAAACATATTTAAAGTACATTTATAATTTAAAATTCCATATATATTAAATGCTGTTTTTCACATATAAAATAGCCATTAGGGAAATGGCTAGGTTGGTCCAGGATGAGTCTTATAACTCTCTGAATAGCAATTTAGAAATCAAAAACCTGAATATGCTTCCTTACCTCTGAAGTCATGTTACATACAAGAAGAAATAAGCCTAAATAAAACCTTATGAATAAAGGCACCTGTTGTGATGTTTTATGTAGCAAAAACAATCCACTTTTGGCTCACTTTTCTCCATAACAGGCAGTGTGGAGTTCAGAGCTCATCTGGCCTCAGAGACTTCTGAGACTGTGAGGTCCTGATCTTAAATGGACTTCACATTACTTCTCCAGTAAGCATCAGTGGCATCATAGATACAGTCCTTAGAAAAAAGGACTCAGCCAGTCCATGAGACTTCCAGAGAGAACTCACCTGCCTCATCTACCTGGACTACCTTATAGACCCAGTCCCCATAGGCTGTGGGCACAGCTTTTGTAGTCCCTGCCTCTGTCTTTCCTGAGAGAGAGTGAGTCCTGCTCACTGCCCTGCCTGCAGGGAACCATCACAGCAAAAAGACTTCAAAACTGATATCTGTGTGAAGATGGTTTCCCTGGCCAGAAAAATCAGTCTCCAGAAATTCCTTAGACCTATAAGGAGAGAAATGTTCTGTGAAGTGGGCAGAAGCCTGCTGTGTTTGCTGTGCTCTAACTCCCAGGAGCACAGAGCTCACAGATACTGTCCCATTGAAGAGACCGCTGAGGACCAGCGGGAGAAGCTAGTAAAGCAGATGAGATCAGCATGGGATAAGATCCAAGAAAATAAGAGAAACTTAAAGGAGAGAATAAATAAAGAACCACTGGATGGACTGTTTCTAGTGAAATATATCACCAAAACCAAATACACAGAGCTATGTTCAGTTCTCTAAGGAAGAACATTTGGACAAACTGAAAAAGGAGGGCTGAGTCATCTTACAGCAACTCAAAAGAAGTGAGGCCAAAATGGTTCAAAAGAGGAAACAATGAGAAGAAATGCATGAGAAACTGAGGAACTAATGGACATAAACCAGACAAGAAGCTGTTCGAGGATTTGGGAGACCTAGTGATGAGGAGTTAGTCTGTGCAGCTACACAAGCCCCAACCTGTGGGCTCAGTGTCAAGGCCATCACTGGACTGATGGACAGTTACAGCCACTACCGAGTGGAGACTTCTTTCAATAATGAAGCAAGCAAGCATGACATCTGGCTATTTAAGGATGCAAGAAACTTCAGGTCTAGATTTTACAGTCCTGGTGCATCTTTGAACCCTGACAGATCTAACTATTTTGCTGTGTGGGGAGATCAGGTCTTCACCTCTGGAAAGTATTACTGGGAGCTGGATGTGGATGACTCTTGGGACTGGGCTCTAAGGGTCTCCAGAGATTCCTGGATAAGCACTCTTGGCACAATAGTTGACTCTGGGGACGTTTTTGTGTGAAGGAAAATAAAGACTACACTCTCTGGACCACTTGCCCAGTGATTCTTCAGTATGTAGAGAAACGTGTTGGCAGGGTTGGTGTGTTTCTTGATTTGGAGAAGAGAAGTGTGGGTTTGGGGAATGCTGCCAGGGGTTCCCTCAAGTGGCAGTACCCTTTTGGCTTCTTGCCTTTCGCTGTCAGGCCTTTCTGTATCACTGCTCACACATGAGCAGGGATGAGGCAGGAACCTGACTGCAAGTCTGGGAACTCCATGTGCTGGGGCACTGGTCTCAGCTGAAGCAAATCTATTTGCTTCAAATCATATTTCTCAGTTCTTCTACTTTCATGGAATCTCATTTTATTATCATTAAATAGTTTAAAATGAAAAAAAAATCAAAATGTATAAGAACAGAATGATTAAATGGTTATGTTCAACTATGCATGTTAAACAACCATTAAAAATTACATTTATGCAGAGGTACCTATAACATAAATACTTATGATGAAATTAACAGGAAAAAACCATGGAACTATGATCCTAGCTATGAAAAAAGAAATAACTATAGAATCACTCTAGGAGATATCCTCAGTACAGACCAATTAGCATTCCTATTAATAAATCCCATAAAATATCAAAAAAGCATAAATATAATTGCAAAATGTAGGAACTAAAGAGTCACTATAAGATTCAAGAATAAGAGATATGAATTTTTAATATCAGATATAATAACATAAAAATGTAAAAATTATCTTTAGTATCTTTGAAGAAAGAATAGAAGAAATAAACAATGCCAAGCAATAAACCATTACAAAAGACTAAAATTTTGAAAGAAACAGGGACCCCAGTTCACCTCTGCTTCTGTGTCTTGACCAAGATATAATAAATGCTTTGATCATGCAGTGGTTTTCAGCCATCAACATGTTTTCCCCTCTCTAGAACCATGAAGCCAAGCTGGGGCTATGAACATCCCCAGGTTATAAAAACATTAATTAAAACACTGAAAGAAACTGTCCCCTTCCCTGAGCCAAATTTCTTAAACTCTCAGATAAACTCTCTACCTTGCCCTCGTGGCTGAGGGCCTATCACAGATGAAAATGTCCCTTTCTCTCCCTGTTCTCCAGAGGACATGCTGCAGCACCCTATGTGTAAGCTTCCCTGATGAATATTCTGGAATGATCAGTGTGGCCCCTAGTGCTTCCTTCTTTGGAAACCCAACTGGCCCCACATTAGGGCTGTTTGCACCATTCTCTTCTGGGAACTCCATTGCTATAGCTCTGAGGGAAACTTCAAATGCAGGTTTAGCTGGGAAAATATAAAACCGAATTGTGATAACCGAGCCCTCTATCCTTGAAAAAGAAATGTCTCCAGAGTCTTTTAGTCCCAGTCCCCATATGAGTGGGGAGGTAAAATTCCGAGAAGAGGCCTAAAGAGAAGGAAGTATGCAGGAAGGGGTAGATGCCAGAAAAAGCCCTTGGTGGAAAGTCTTGAGTTCTTTGGAAACTTTCTCAATTTATATACCCCTGCCTTGAACTATGTAACCCCCCCAATGTGACTCATGATTTAATGTTAGCTAACTGCAATATTTGGCTTCTGTTTATGCTTGCTTATGCTGAGTTACACAAAATACAAGGCATAAATAGCCCACCTGCCCTTCATTCAGTGCTGCTTGCTTTCCACAGCAACAGCCCCCTGCGCAGGTGTAATAAAATTCTACTTAATTATTGTATCAAGTGGGGTCTGAGTCTCTTTCTCAGCTGTGCAAGTCACAACACAAAATCTATGGAGTAAAAATATGTAAGAAACACACAAAATGAGATAGTATATAATGCAAAATAAAGCGATGCATATTTTAGTTTTGCTAAAGAATTGATAGATTTAATGACAGCTGAATCTTGAATGGCTTTGAGACAGTCTCACTATGCCACCCACTGTAGAGTGCCACGGCATCACAGCTCACAGAAACCTCAAAGTCTTGGACTTAAGTGATTCTCCTGCCTCAGCCTCCCAAATGCTGGAACTACAGGCACCCACCACAACACCTGGCTATTTTTTTTGATTGTTGTTGTCATTGTTGTTTAGCTGGCCTAGGCTGGGTTCAAACCCACCAGCCTTGGTGCATGTGGCCGGTGCCATAACCACTGTGCTATGGGCACCAAGCCAGCATTCTCCTTCATAAAGAAGTAATCCTTTCTTTCCAAAAAAAAAAAAAAAAAAAAAAGAAAAATCTACATTCTTCATATAATAAATCTATACTTTAAGTCCTCAATTGGCCTCCACTGAACTGCTACTTTAACAGAAACAAGTATCATAAAATGTTTACTACAACCTAATTGATATAGCAAGAATTATGTTCCTATATCAGTCTGGTCACAGAAACATCACCAAACTTCCAAACAAAGACCCAAAACTTCTAATAAACACTGAAATAAATGAGCTATACATACAGTTAAGAAAGATTGATAATAAGTAAGGTAACAAATTCAGTGGCTTATTTCAGTTCCAAGGTATGGGCGCCCGGAGCATAATCACAGTAGCTCTGGACCCAAAGGCAAGCGCCAGCCCAGGCCAGGATGCCAAACTATCACAAGGCACACTCACACAGCACATACTCATTCAGATTAGGATCTTATGCATGAATTTAATGTGGATATATCATTAGGATATAGGAAAACAGAATGCCAGAGAAAACCACAAGGGCACAGGGAGAACCTGTAAACTCCACACAGACAGTGGCCCCAGCAGGAAGTGACTAGGACCTGTTATAATTGCATTTAAAAGCAGAGAATCGAATTTTGCAAACATCCACTTAAGTAGGGTTTGCTACATTTGGACTCATCTAAAAGTATTCTGAAATACTCATTTCTTTGGTCCTGATGATTACATTTCAGCATCTGTCTTCATTGTGTGCTATGAATGAAACAGATGAGTAAATGTTCTATTTCCATAGGTGAAATGCACTAATGTGTCCTATTGCCTGGGACCATGTGTTTCATTGCATTGAACATTGTTTTGAGCTATCATAAATGTCAAAATTGATTCTGTCAAAAGATGCCTTTAGAGGACTTCCTGGTGACCTTCACATAGAATGTGAAAGTTCATGAATATTGTCCTGATAACTGCCTAAAATTATGGAGTTGGAATATGTTTAACAAGTTTGCAGTGTAAGCAGTCACCTCTAATTCAGTAACTCCTTTCACTTTGAAATGCAAGTTTCTAAAGTGCATAACAAATGATTGTTCAGTTTTCCAACTAGAAGCCTTAGATGAAATATTCAAATGATCTAGAACTGTCTCGGCATATGGGGTTAACCTTTCAAAAGCGTACAAAACCTTCAGATACTAGAAATATAGGAACTACATCCTAACAAATTTAAAGACTTCAGTATGATATTTAATACCAAAAGTCAGTATTTAAAGTTGTAGAATCTCATGTATATAAATATAAAATGCTAAACAAAAATGGAGCACCATATTTTAATTAAAGATCAAGTTGAACTCATCTCAAGGATGGTTTTGATTAGCAAAAGTAAAAAAAGTCCATGCCACATCTAAAGAGTTACATAAAACTCATTTAATAAACATCAAGTTTAATTTGGGACAAAAATGCAAGGCAATCTAGGCAAATAATGACGTTTTCTTTAACTGATAAAATATTCAGAAAATCAACCTAGAGAACACTATATTCTTTTTTTTTTTTTTTTTTTTAGACAGAGAATCACGCTAACCCCCTGGGCAGAGTGCCATGGCACCACAGCTCACAGCAACCTCCAACTCCTGGCCTCAAGCGAGTCTCCTGCCTCAGTCTCCCAAGTAGCTGGGACCACAGGTGCCCACCAAAACACCTGGCTATTTTTTTTGGTTGCAGCCATCATTGTTGTTTGGTGGCCTAGGCTGGATTCGAACCCGCCACCTTAGGTGTATGCGGCTGGCACCTTAGCCACTTGAGCCACAGGCGCCTAGCAGAGAACACTATATTCTATTAGAAAATAACACTATTGTCCTTAACAGGAATGAATCAAGGTACCCTAAACACTACTTATACTAAATATTGTAATAGTCTAGTCATCATATTAAAGCAAAACAATTTTGAAATTTAACTAAAGAAAAATAGAAAATGAAATTATCTACAATGAGATTTTAAAATAGCAATGTTTTGAACAAGACGTTCTGCCATTAGGATCTTTTCCCTTAGGAATACTGTACGTCTGGAAATAAACATATGATCATAGGGTATCATTTTAGTACTTATAGTGGTGAAAACTCAAGAGAAATAAATGCTAGTTAACAGAATTCAGAAAGTAACACCAAATATTGAGCCAGAGAAAAAAGATTAAATAAGTTCTTTAAAAAATATTATCAGCAAATACATTCACGTGCATGTTCATGTATACATGTCTGTAAGTTGGGGAAGAGATGAATAAATTGAGCAATATTTAGCAGTAATTGCAATAATTAAGTAGATCCAAATATACTAACATAAAAGGTCTCCAAGATACTTGTTAAGTTAGGAAGAAAAAATAAGCCTAGTTGTAGTAAAAATGTTAACTAAAATTGTGCATGTTCACATATGCTCCTATTACTGGTGATGTGTAGGGAAACACAACATCAGTAGCACTGTTTATTGCTAAAGGGATAAAGGGCTGAGAGGATAGGCAGTGCTTCTATAAGTCTTTCCAAAATCTAATTTTCTATTGGTATTTTTATTAACATTTGGGGAACTACAAACAATTACTTCAAATAAAATGCATCATATAGAATAAAATGAAATAACATAGGGAAATAATTGAGATTTGTATTGTTTTCTGGTGGAAAATATATATTCTTAGGAAGCCTTACTTTTCCCCACAAATCCAAATGCACAGCTATTTTTCTCCAGCTTGACACTTCCATCTGCCATTAGTCTCCTCTAGGTCCTTTTTCAGCATAAGATGCTACAAAGTGACCTAGAGGAAACCTCACAGGCAGCTATCAAAACTATCAAAACAGATTTTTATCTTTCCAGAATCTGTGATATTCCTGGATCAGAGATAAAGGACTTTAGGACTCACAACAATACCAAGTTAATTAGCATTTACCTGTGCCATGTCCCTGGCCCAGTTTCCTACTGTGAAATGCAATGAGACCAAATGACTGTTTAAACAGTGGGTTATGTAACCAAAGAGGAATCCTGAGCTTAGAATATCAATCTGGGATAAATGGTCAGTAAGCATGCCCCAATTTATAGCTTCAGAGGGAGACACTACTTCGACCTGCCAATCTTGGTATAAATATCATGCTTGAGAAGATAGTCCAGAATAAAAATAACCAATCATGGTCTCTGCTTGCAGGACAGACCTGCCTAAATACAAAACATCAAAAACATACAAAAGTCATTGGGATAAATCGGTATCTAACTGGTGCAAGGGTCTTTCATGTCACTAAACTACAGAGTTGTATTTATCATAAGGAAATATCTTATACTATTTAATTGAGTGAATTTTGATAGTTTCTTAATGGCTGTTGAAAAATACACAGAGCAAAAACTGAATTATGTAAAATCTTAGTGATGTAGAAAAAAAAGAAAATCACATAAATTTAAGATGAGGGACAATCCAGAAGAAACTGAGGTAGAAAAAGCTTAGTAAAATTCAAGATATTTAACACATTCTTCCTTACTCCTTGGAAATGTACTTGATTCCAGGACTATCCTTAAGGAACGGGGAGAAATATACTAGATACTAGCTGAGCCAAGTGATCACAGTTAATATCAGGACATCACCACTAGTTGACATCAAGAATATCCTATTAGATGCACTGAGAAGGGGACATCACTTCTGAGGTCTTCTTGCTCCAAAATACATATGCTAAATCTAATTATGAAAAGCCTCAAAGAAATCCAAATTGAGAGATATTTCACAAATTAAGTGGCCAGCTTTCTCCAAAGGTGTCAAGATCTTGAAAGGCAGGGAAAGATTAGGGAGCTGTCACAGATTAACTGGAGATGGATTGAATCTAGAAAGAGAAAAAGCAGAAAAAGCAGTGCATCCTGAATAAAGCTGTGTTTTTAACAGATATCACATTGCACCAGTGTTTAACTTTTAACTGTACTATGTGTACAATCTATGTTTCATCTACTGTGAAAGATGTCACCTCCATAGGAAGTGGATGGAAGTATACCAGGACTGTTCTACTGTGTGAGATTTTTGCTTCTTTTAAAAGTCTAAAATCTCAAAACATTTTTTTGAGCATATGAAACCAAGAACAGAGAAATTAACTATAGTCTTATGTGTATTAGGGCATTATAGGACTTTGTTATTAAAGATCTCCAAGAAGTCATACCTCCCTGTACCCAACCTTTACACATTGGGTAGACGAGGGCCTGGGCCATGTGACTTGGCTAGGTCAGTGATAAAGCAGGCAGACACTTTAGTACTTCATCATGATTTGGCCTTTTAGAACACAGCCCTGTGCTCCAGCAGAGTAATCTACTAGCTGAGCCAAATTGAGAATAAACCATCTCAGACATCAGCCATGACTAGCCACCAGATATGTGAGTGATATCATCTTGGTCATCCCACCACAGTCAAGCTGCTGGATGACTAGCAGAGGGAAAAAAAGGGACTAGAGGAAATAGCAACCAACTGAATCCACCAACATCACAGAAATCTGAACAAATGACTTGTTTTAATATATAAACTTTACAGTGGAAACTATTCACCTATGTACAAAATTTGGTATGTTATCTATCCTAAATAAAGCAAAGGTGGCCAGCAATTATTTTTGAAATAGGTATGCATCAGTTGTAGTCTAACAGAAGGGGAGACAAATGGTTATGGCTTCTTTGATGTCCTATTTATCTGGAGATTTTCTATTCTCTATTGTCAAATAGAAGGTAAGTAGTGTCCCTACATATCACTTCTTAGAATTATCTGATGAGGGAGGAAGACTTCTTCTCTATGAATGGGAAAAGGGCATCATCTGTTTGACTATTATTTTCACTGACAGTTGCTTGACTATTCAATGAAAACCTCTGGCTATAGAAGAAATGGCAATTTTGTAGAATATTCAAAGTTGCTGCTTAAAAGGTATGACCTTTTTATTGTATCAATGACAAAAACATGTTAAAAAATATCTCAATGTCTTAGTCCAGCAGTTGTCAACCTGTGGGCTGCAAGTCCTTTTTAACAATGAAAATGAAGTGAGGCATTAGGAAGGTTGAGAACCACTGTCTTAGTCAATGCTTCTGTCTGGATTTACAGAATCTGAGGTATAACTGCTACCTGGAAGTATTCCTAATGTCTTAGTCTTTCCTTACTAGAGCTAGACAAAGTTCTTATGAAAGGCTCTGATTCAAGGAAAGGAAAAATAGCCAGTTCCTTAAAAAGAGAGAGAGCTCCTGTCTTCAGAGTACAATTTTGAAGTATTTGGATTGTTGCTCTTTTAACCCTGTGTCTCTATTGGTCAGTATCAGCCTTCAACAGATCCTCTTTGCTGAGAAACTCTTGGATTCCCTTGAAGCCTAGAGATCAAAAAGATCTCAGGTATTTCTGTCATCTGACATCTCTTGCCAAGGACATGTAGAATTGTACATTGGGCACTTCCCTGGGAGCTTTCTAAGAAAGTCTCTTCATTATTATATAAGATAGGAAGAATAGTTGGTAGTGAAGAAATCTTTTAAGTGTGTTTATGTTCTGATAAATATTACCATGCTGATACAGACACAATGAAAAGAAATTGTAAAGACTTTTAAAGTTATGTTTGAAATGCTGCATGCTTGAAGAAATATTTGATAAAATGCAGAAGGAATAAGAGTGAAAAATAAATCCATCACTATTCACAGATGATGAAATATTGTACATTAAAAATTTCAAAGACTATATTGCTGCATTAGTATTAAGAAGAGAAATTAGGAATGTTCAGGGAAGCAGTGTTAATATATAAAAGTATACCAATGGCACTGACTATAAATTATTGATAATTTTGAAAATGAAATGCTAAATGATGTCATTTATAAGAACTTCAAATATAAAACCACAAATGCTAAAAACATGTTTAAAAGCAAAAGTAAAAGAATAAATCAAACTATGAAAATTAAAACCATTTCTTCTATAATTTTTTTTTTTAATAAAAGGCTAGCTATAGGCTGGGAGACAATATCTGCAAAATTTTAATTTGCCAAGAAATCAAGTCAATACCACAAATTGATATAAAACAATTGATCCAATTTGTAGAAATGGAAAAATATTTAGTGAAAACTTGAAAATCCAAAATAAGACATGAAAAGATCAACTTCTTTGCTCATTGTTAAGGTGTGAATTATAACTCCAAAGACAGCTATACATATATCTAAATGCAAAAGAATGACAGTATCAAGTGATGTCAAGAAAATAGAAAAATGGAGACTCTCACATGTAGATGAGAGAGATGGGTCTTCATCTGCTAGGAAGTGGCAGGCTGCACAGCAGGAGGTAACAGGCCAGGAAAACAAATGAAGCTTTGTCCATGTTTACAGCTGCTCCTCATCACTCCCATCAGCAGCAGCATTAGATTGCCACAGGAGCGTGAACCCTACCATAAACTGTGCATGCAAGGTATATAGATTGCACACTCCTTATGAGGATCTAATACCTGATGGCTTGAGATGGAGCTAAGGCAGTGATGCTAGCATCACGGAACAGCTGCAAACATAGGATGAGACCATTTCACTGCAGGAAAACAAGCTCCAGACTCCCACTGATGCTGCACTATGGTGAGTCATATGTTACAAGGTAATAATAGAATTAAAATGCAAAATAAATGCACTCAAATTGTCCCCAAACCATCCCCCCAATCCATGGAAAATTATCTTCCATGAAACCTGTCCCTGGTGCCAAAAGGGTTGGGGATGGATCATGTAGATAGGTAAAACTACTTTGGAAATTTATTTGTCAATATATAGTAAAGCTATAATAAGTCATCTTATGATACAACAGTTTCATCTCTGGAAATGTACCCAGCAGAAATTATATGTTCAAGAATGCACTAAAGACATGTACATAAATATTTGTAGAAAGTTTTCATGGCACCCATAAAAGTAGAAAAGATAAATTATGTTATATGTGGTAATACAATTGAACATTTCAGGAATGGAAATTAGATTTTTTTTTTATGTGAAACACTGTACTTGAGTAAACAAAATCAGATATAGAAGAGTACATACTTGGTTAAGGATTAGGAGATCCATAGAAGTAACTGTGTCTCTTTTAATGTTTGATTTGGATTTAGATGCTAGCTACACAGGTGTTTTCACTTTGTAAAGATGGCATACAGTGCACTTATGATTTGCCGACTTTACTGTACACGTCATACTTCAATATAACAGCTTCCCTGCAATATAAGATTTCTATACTTCCTCATTCCCGTGAAAGATTTGTGTTTGGAGCTGTGTTTGTGTGGGGGAAATAGCTTCCAGAGGATGTATCTCAGAAATATGAAACCCAATTATTATGAAAAAAGCATAAGATGCTTCCTTAGAATGCTCCAGAAATTGGGTCCTTGTTGAATAAACAAAGTTATATATTCACATTATCACAAACGCTCAGTAGTACTTCACTGCATCTTAATACAGACTTAGCCATTGTCTTTTAACATGCACGTCCCACCCACCTCTTCTGTGACATGACAGTATCAGTTTCAACCTAAACTCCCATTTCAGATTCCACCCCCTCCAAGTGCATTTTTCTTATTTTGTAGCCAGAAGCAATAATGACCTCCTCCAAAATCACTTAGGCATGGTCTTTTGATAAGCAATTTTAAGAATGCTGCAGTTGTTGCCACATGTTGTGCTGTTTTCTTGAACTACATTTCTATGTTTGGTTAATGTTTTACTTGTCTAAATATTGTGCCCTCAAAAACAGAATGCGATTTTCTTAGAGAAGTCCGTGTGGCCCATGTTTCCCATTGTGGCTCACGTCAGCGGAGCCTCATTCACAGGGTTCCCTGAGACACTGTCAAGTGAACCTTAATACACAAAGTATGAATTATTAATTCAGGAAGATGAAACTGACACTATTTTATCCTTAATATAGGTACTGTGGCAGAACCATAAGGAAAAATGTTATCATGTGACGAGGGTTTGAGTTCTACAGACTTTGTATGAATTTAGAGTAATTCTCTTAGCTTTTCTGCATCTCAAAAACCTCTGAGAAACAAGATTCTTGGATCTCAGCTTACAATAGCAATAAAGAAATGAGATAAAGTATAGGAACAACATAAATTTCAGTATTAGACAAATGCAAAAAAAAAAGAGAACAGTTGTTGAAGAATTGGTACATGGCCCTGATCTTAACCCAGAGACCCCATTAAGCTACCAAGAACCACTGTCCATTGTGCCAGAATTTCTCTCTATGCTGCGTCCTTGGTCTCAGAGATTCAAAGAATCAATCCACAGACCATGCCGATAAGCAAAAGGATAGAGTTTATTGACAAAGAAATAGAGATGGAAAGAAGGGCAACAGAACCTCTGGCACCAGAGGGAGGGACTCCCAAATGAAAGCCCCCATCCGTTTTTTTCTATGGGTTCTCTTACTGCCTTTCAGCAGTGGGGGTCTTGGGAATGTAGGTCTCACTTGGCCAGGAGCTGGCAGACAGAAAACATTCTACCCACACTGATTAGCAAATGAATGTATTAGCAAGTGAATGTCCTGTCTCAAGTGAGGTGGCAAGGAGTATGTTTTTCATTCCAGGGGGGGACTGCCCAGATGAGATACCAGCTAGACCACTTTTCCCTGATCTTCAGAAAATGTTGTCTGGGAAAACCCTTTGCCCAGGCCTAGAAAATGGGGGTCCCTGTTCAGTTCTGAATGGAGGAACCCTGTATCAATCCTCTCTCCCCAAATAGAAGCTCTAACTGCTGGTAGGGGAAAAGGGTCGCTGACCGCTCCAAACTGCTTCCTGCTGAAGATGGACGATGACAAAGTGGGGGCAGTTAGAGATTCCTCAGAGGAGGGTGATCCAGGGTTCCATGGTAAATTGAAATCTGGATTGAACATGGTCTTGAATAATCTTGTGATACCTAGGAGAACAGCCATTACAGTGGTACATAAAATGGGGGGGAGGGTGTTGGATGCAACAATATGCAAATAGTTCTAAAGAACAATTCCTATACCAATCACTAAAGCTCTTAACGAACCTGAATTGTATAATCAAGAGAACAAGTTAAAACAGTTCATTCATTTCAATTCTGCATATCTATGATTATGTCAAAAAAGTAATAGCTGCTTGGTCTTCTAAGACAGCTTCCCGGAACTCATTTAAGGTCTATGTTTAGAGTGCTAATAGCGCTAATAGCTTGTGAGTTGGAGTTCAAGGCTTTTACTCTGGTAGGAGCTAGTTGATCAATCTTTTAATTCAATTACTATAGCTGGCATTCTAAATAAAGGCAAGGAAATGTACTCGGTCTGGTTGAATAGGTGAACATCACTCCAGCTGGGAGATTAAGATCTTAGGCTGGCTGGCTATCTTCAGTGTAGGTGTTATTCTAGCCCTATGCCCCAGGTGAGAAGGGTGCTAATCTCCCCGAAAGAGCAGAGTCCTTTAGTGCTATCAGCCAGAACATAAGCAAAAGTCTGCTGCCCATACAACAAAAACCATTCTTTAGGAATTTTAGTATGCCTTTTAGCATAAGATATGGTAGTTGTCTGGAGAGGGCTAAGAGTCAAATTGACACAGGAGGTGAGGCAATCTGAGGACTTTCCACAATCTCCTCGAGGTTTACCAGTTTTGAGGTGGATGAAAAACACCTGATCTGTGTAGGGTTCTTCCTGCAAGACAAGCCAGACACATCCATAACATTTTAGCCAGGTAAGGCTGAACATTTTTCATCTCATTGAAAAGACATTATATTTTGTCCCTTTCCCCAAGTTCCTAGAGTCAACAGGATTGTGAAGAGAGGAGAGGGGTGTGTCTGGCAGCCGTTCCTTTACTACCAGCAGGTCTCAGAGTCCGGATGTGAAGTAGGATATATTAGGTTATCAGCACATGACTTTGGTTTGATGACTCTGGGTCTTATGTACTCAGTCTGTTCCCATCTTTTTACCACTGACAGAACCTATTTACTTGTCCTTCAGCTGTCCATACTTTCAGGGTTTACATCTGTTTTTTAAATAGGGGAAGGCATAAGAGCTTTTCCCATATTTATATACATTGTTATTCCTGTTTTTCTTTTTTTTTGGGGGGGGGGCAGTTTTTGGCCAGGGCTGGGTTTGAACCTGTCACCTCTGGCATATGGGGCCAGCGCCCTACTCCCTTGAGCCACAGGTGCCGCCCGCCCTGCTATTCCTGTTTTTTTTTTTTTTTTTTTTTTTTTGTAGAGACAGAGTCTCACTTTTTTGCCCTCGGTAGAGTGCAGCAGAGTCGCTCCAGCAACCTCCAACTCCTGGGCTTAGGCGATTCTTCTGCCTCAGCCTCCCAAGTAGCTGGGACTACAGGGCTATTCCTGTTTTAATAGGTGTTTTTTTTCTATTTTTTCCTTTTTTTTTTGATTTTTTATCTGGGGCTAAGTTAAAACCCCCCACCATAACCCAAAGGGGCCACAGCCCAAAACCATTGAGCCACCGGCGCCACCCAGGTGTTTTTTTTTTTTGTATTCGTATTTTGAGACAGAGCCTCACTCCATGCTCTGAGCTAGTTTTTTTGTTTGTTTTTGGTTTAGGTTTTTTTTTTTTTTTTTTTTGAGATGGGGCGTCTCACTCTTACTCAGGCTGGTCTCGAACTCCTGAGCTCAGTCAATCCACCCACGTGGATCTCCCGGAGTGCAGGGGATTATAGGCACGAGACACTGTGCCTGGCCCTTAGTAGATTTAAGATTTTTAGGCTTGACCAGAAAGACATAAAAGAATACCCAAATTCACCTACTGTAAGAATGGAGAGAAGATTTGGAAACTGGCCTTCCAGACAGTCCCTTTGATAGATTCGGACTCTGGGATCAGGAATCCAGGACTTGAGAGAAGTTCAGGCAGGAGAGAGCTTACCTCCTGGCCTCTCACAGTCAGGTGCACCTGGGGCTCTCAGGCAGTGACCAGATGAGCCATGAGAGGCTGCTCAGGGTCAGGGTCAGAGGAGCTCCCATTCCCTGAGGCCTTCACCTCTGGGGATGGGCTGATCTCCAGTAATTACCCCTGAACACTGGATAAGGCTTGCCTGCCAGGCTGTACCATTTGACTGGAGCCACTCATTTTCCTGTCCTTGTTCCTGGTTTAATTAGAAATGACCAACCAGGTCCCTTTTAGGAGGTTTTCTGAATTATGTTCAGGGCCTAGAGCCAATTTTTGTAAATTCCTCCTAGTGTCTGGAGTCCTTTGAGTAATGAATTTATACTTTAAAATAATTTGGCCCTCGGAAGAGTCAGGTACAAATTGGGTATATCTTTAATGCCTTTGTAGGTTACTTGAGAAAAGCTGAAGGTTTTTTTGGTCCCTTTCTTGAGTGATAGAAGACAACTGAGAACAATTCTCAGCGTCTCACTTAGGGTAGAAGAACAATTCTTAGTCCCACTGAGTTGTTTTTTTTTTTTTGGGGGGGGGGATGGTCTCATTTTGTCACCCTCAAGGAAGTGCCCTGCCATCATAGCTTTCAGCAAACTCAAACTTACAGTATTGCTTAGGGTCTTTAAAGTACCTATTCCTCCATGGGGTACCTGGTCTTTTTTAAGGGACATATTGTTATGAACCACATTTTATTCCACTTTCTACGTCTTTCTTAGGGCTTTTCTTTCATTTCTGGGTAGTGATTAATTATACATCTCTCTGCAAGAGGTTAAGACTGTTGTCTTAACTCTGGGAAGGCATTCACGTGTTTATCACCTGAACAGTTTCCCCAGTGTTCTTGATTTGTTTCCCTTTAGCTAAGGAGAATGTGGCACACACTCAAGGGGTCTGCACATTCCCACCTCTGCAGGGTCAGGGAAAGTCTCAGGGACTGGCTTTTCTTTCTCTGATTCCTTCACCTCCCCTGAAGCAGTTGAAGACAGCAAGGAAGGTGTCATTAGCAAGTCAGATAGGGTAGCAGTGTCTGACTTGGGAATTTCTGTGTAGCCTGAGATAACCTTTGGCAAAATAAGCCAAACTGTGAGACAGCCTAAAGTGTCCTCTGGTGGTTGCTGCTCTCCATGGAGAAATTGCATTAGCACCAGGGTTTAGTACATAGAAGATTAAATATGCTCTCCTTAGAGGTTCCAATGCTTATAAAATGCATCCTAGCTTCCTAGTGGAGTGCTGAAAGTTGAAAGGACTCAGATGATTCGCATCTGCTTATCAACCACAGAGATGCTCCTCTGTGCACCTAAAGAGCCTGCTGAGGTGTGTGCCCACCTCATAGGGTCGCTTGCCCAGATTTATGCATGCTTACCAACATAGCAACTTTTGCCCACTGGTGCCACAGGCAGAATGAGCAAGTTGGCCAGATTTAGTGGCCTTTTACTGGGGCTACCATTGCTAATTCTCATTGGAATTGAGCTTCTGTTCAAGTTACATAGAGTGAGATTTTCAGAACTGGTTATTCCCGTAACCTCTGGGTATATTTAACCTTTAAGCTTTCCCCCAAAGTCAGCAAGGCAATAATAACTAAACTCAGTAGAAGCAAGGTCAAAAGAAACAGGTTTAGGGAATTTTAACATCACAGCAGTGGGATAAACATTCAGAGACATATCAGAACTTTTACACCAGAATTAGTCGTAATTAGCCAACATCTTAGAATCTTTGAACTATTCCATTCATACCAATAGACCAAAGAAACCTGGTAGGGTCATTTTCTTTGCCTTTAAGTTTTTCTCCAGTTTTCTGTATTTTGAAGAAGGGACTGAAAAAGGGTTTAAAATGTGCTTGTAGGTGGCTTGTCAGGGTGTCATCCACTGAGCCAGTTCCACCCTCTACAGGTCTTAGTTTCTCTCCCCAGAGATCTAAAATCTCTTCTCTTTGGGAAGGCTCCAAATGCCAAGTGATTGGCTTTTAAATGCATTTCATGGACAAGTCATCTTTCAATTTGGGGGTGTTCCCTATAGGGCCACTTTTGCCTCAAGGAATTGCCCTGGGCTACTCTTACAGAGGCTCCTGATCAACCAGGGGAACCTTTCAGGGAGCAGTAAAATGCCCTTCTCTTAGGAGCCAAGAGTTTTTCTTCTTTTACTTTTTTTTTTTTTTTCTGTTTTTGGCCAGGGCTGGGTTAGAACACACCACTTCTGGCATATGAGACCGTTGCCTTACTCCTTTGAGCCATAGGTGCCATCCAGGAGCCAAGAGTTTTCTTTAAGTGCAATACAGTTTAGTCTTTTTTTGCAAACACACAGGAAAACCAATTAAAATCAACTTTGGAGGGAAATGCAATGAAGATGACCCTTTAAAACACATTCAATATAGCTGAGAAATGCAAGAAAATGTCCATAAAGCAATCCCTTCCTGACATACAATTACTGTCAAACAAAGGACACAACCACAAGGAAACACATATTAGATAGCAACGGTCTGTGGAGATGAGCAGAAGAGGCTTAGGACCCCGGAGGCATGGGCTTACAGTAAAAGCTGGAGTGCGCACTCAGATTTGCCAGAAGGCTCTAAACCAGAGATAAAATAGCATCAAAGAATGGGTTTAAGAGCCTCCAAACATTCCCTTGTGCTCCTTTTCTCTTTAACCTTGGGGAGGGAGCACAATCCTTGTGGGAGTTCTACCCCTTGTGGAAGCCACACTCCTTGCTGGAGCCAATGGAGATTCAAAGACTTGTCCCAGTATTCTTTTATCTATGGCTTGAAAGTCAGCAGCCATGCTTATTTGTGTGATTAGCTGTTTGTTTCCATAACCATGACTGTAGGACAAAAACAGGACAGAGTCCAGCTGTGACCCCACTGCTTACCACAGAAGATCTCAAATCCCAGATGAGTTCCCCAAAATGCACTGCCAGAATTTCTCTCTATGCCAAGTCCTTGGCCTATGAAAATTCAAAGAACCCACAGGTCATGCAGATAAGCGATAAGATAGAGTTTATTGACAGGGAAAGGAATAGAGAAGAAAAGAAGGGTAACAGAACCTCTGGCAGCCAATGCAGAAACCCAAGAGGGAAGCCCCTGTGGGGGCCCCTTTTGCTAAGGGTTCATACACTGCCTGTGAGCAGGAGGTGTCTTGAGAATGTAGGTCACTCTTGGCCAGGAGCTGGCAGACAAATCATTCTGCCCATATTGATTAGCAAATAAAAGTATTAGCAAATGAATGTGGTCCTTACAGTCCCTGTCTCAAGGTGGCAAGAAATAGGTTTTTCTTTTGGGGGGGGGGAGGGGTTGCACCCATGAGATACCAGTCAGGCTGCTTTTCCCTGGTCTTGAGTCCAGAGTAGGTCTAGAAAGGTCCTTTGCCAAGACCTAGAAAATGGGGGTTCCTGTTCAGCTCTGAATGGGGGAACCCTGTATCCTCAAGATATTAACATAAAAAGATTAGTATTTATGAGTATTTTTATTATAATGCTCATTAAAATCACGTAATTTTTTTCACTTCAAAGAAGTGGTGTATGGGAAGAAAGGGTACTAAGGAAAGGTGCTTATTAGACGTTTTTACTATTAAGCCTCCATGGGGCTTGGGGAAGTCTGACACCACTGAACCATAATTTCAGCTTTTGTACAATGAGATAGACTAGGCATCAATTACTTAAAATTTTGCAATTCAGGAGAGAAAGAGCAGACAGATACTAATTTATTGATGTTCTGCTGTTGTCATAAGGGTGTCACAGAAAAGCAATGTCACAAAGAATAAGCACACTTATTGAAATTGTGTTTTAAGTAAAAGTAACCATCTGTTCGCTCAGGCAAAAAGGCAAGCTTTCTTTATGGCTGGTTTATATAGGGAATCTTGTGCATGCGCACTATGCAGCAATGACCTCATTAATATTCAGTACAATCCCTCTGCACATGAGCACTGGACATCAATGACTTCTCTTTGCACATGTGCACTGGACATCAATGACTTCATTAATCCATTTAAATATCTTGTGACCACCCGCCCTGTAAGTAGCTCCTTCCTAGTAATCTGATAATCCACCCAACATACACCTTTAAGCATAACCCTTTCAACATAACCCAGTTTAACATAACTTAATGAAGAATATGTCAATCATTACTTCCCTCTTATCTGATGAAGCCTGAGACTATGTAGGAACAAGGTAGATTGAATACCTGCCCTTGCTGACCTTGCCAGTTTGGAGGCTGTTACTTCAAATCTTTAAGCAAGGCATAAAGAAACTTCTCAGGCATACAAGAATTTGCATGCAAACCTCTGCTGCCATGTAGGTCTTAAGTCAGGGGGATTTTGCTAGAAACTTTTATAAGGAATTTTCAGGCTGAACTTCTCAAATGCCTTTCACGAGCCCAGGTTTCATCTGCCATTAGATACCTGTATGCATTGGGTAAATTCCTCTTCTCTTGAGGTCAGTGAGCACATTTCCTTTCCCAGACCCATCAGCAAGCAACCTTCGTCACTTACCATGGATCAGGAAAGGTTACTGATGGGTATCTGGCCAGTTTTCCAAAGGGCTTTTTTATTGGCCTCATAAAGTCAACCTTAATTCCTTAACACATCTGGACATCTCCGGAAATGCCATTCCAGCCAGAGTCTTGGTCAAGTTAGACTCACAACCAACCTGGCCACATGGGATTCTGCCTCAGTTTCTCACAAGTATGCCTGCACGAAGTCTTTTCACTGCTCTCTCTCAAACGGCTTTTTTGGCCAGAAGCATGTAGGCATTTTGCCTATATTCTGTTATTACTTTTAATGCTTTTCTCTATTTCCCCACTCTCCCTTCCCCCAGACTAATGTTAAGTCCTGAATATTCCTTTGATGACTAGTTCTCCTCTCTTCTACTCAAAAGAATGAGTGGTATCCACAACCAAAATATAAGGAAGGAAACTTGTATACCTTAGTATCCAAATTAGAATTAGAAATATGATTACCAGTTTCCAGCATTCTTGTTTTCTGGTTTTAAGTACATAATAAAAGAAAGTTGCCATACAGAAACTGGAGGATATAGTGACAGAAATAATCCAAGAGAACAGAAAGTTAAACATACCATATTCTCCTTCATAGGTGGAAAAATAGTTGATATCATAGAAGTTTAAAGTAGAACAGAAGATAACCCTCTAGTTAAGGGAAGGAAAGGGAGAGACTTATTAAAGAAGGAAAAAATACAGCTAGGAGAACTAAATTCCAGTGTTTTATACAATTATAGTTTGTACATTATAACATATCCTTTCAAATAGCTTAAGGAGTGTATTTCATACTCTTAACAGAAATGTTCGCGATGACTAATTATCCTGATCTGATCACTATACACTGCATGTATTGAAAGATCACTATGATGTACTAATTATCCTGATCTGATCACTATACATTGCATGTATTGAAAGATCACTATGTAGCCCAAGAATATCTACAATTATTACAGATTACAATTCCTCTCCAGGTATATCAAAATCTGGTACCACTATTTCTAATTTTTGAGCGTTTTCTGGAGAAATATTTTACATATAAGATTATATGTGCCACAGTCACAAATATAGAAATATACCCTTTCTTGTAAGGAATGTTTTTTAGTTTGAAACCACCCATTAATGACCAATTTTATCAGAATTTAAGCTACTTCTGCTGCCATACTTTTTCTAACAAGCGCACGCAGAAAACCAAAGGCAGCTTTGTCATTTCCTCATGCACACCATCAAAGACAACTGAGCATGCTGCTAGATAATGTCGAGCCAGATTGTTTTGTCAGTCTCTTCATATCTATTTACATTCAAAATGAATTGCCAGTCATGCTATTTGCCATGAAGTAGCAATTAACAGAATATCCCTTCACATAAGGCAGTTGCACTCTAATGGATTTTAATAGGTACATGTATTTGAATTCTAAGTACAAAAATATTTGTGAACATACAAGTGCTTTTTCTCCATGCATAGAAGTTTAATACAGATTTTCAGACAAAAATTCCTCTCCAGGTATAGGAATCAAAATCTGTCACCTTGGTATCTATTTTCGGCATGATTTGTTTTTTTTTCTTTTCTTTTCTTTCTTTCTTTTTTTTTTTTTTAAAGAAGAGACAGTCTCACTTTGTCACCCTTGGTGGAGTACTATAACATCACAGCTCACAGCAACCTCCAGCTCTTGGACTTAGGTGATTCTCTTGCCTCAGCCTCCTGAGTAGCTGGACTACAGGCACCTGCCACAACGCCCACTATTTTTTTGTTGCAGTTTGGCTGGGGCCGGGTTGAAACCCACCACCCTTGGTATATGGGGCTGGTGCCCTACTCACCGAGCCACAGGTACCACCCATGGTTTCTTGAAGAAATACTTTACATAAAAGATTGTAGGGAGGGGGAGAAAACAGTGGCTATGTGACAGCTCTCCAAAATTTGGTCCATTAACCTAATTAGGACTTTCTTATTAATCACTTGCTTTATTACCTTTTATTATAAAACTTAATTTGGTAGTCACAGTCATTATGAAATATATCTACAATTATCAAATATTCTTATAATACAAGACAGTCAAGGGGACCTAAGAATAATTTGCTTAATGTTTGAATAAATGTTAAAGGAAGAGTGTAATTGTCTTAAGAACACAGACGATTCTAAGTAAATGAATATTTACTTTCACTTAACATAGCACATCTCTTATTTGTATTAGGAGAGATATGTTATTTAGTATTTGACTTTCTGCTTCCGAGGTAAGCCCAGAAAATGTGTATGACATAGATACTTTCAAATGCTTTTAACTTGGCATAAATATGAAAGTGAGTACACTTGGCTGAGGCATTTTTCCATCTTCTTTTTTAAGCAATAGACTTATTCCTCTATCCCCTTATTTCACAGAAGCATAGCACACTCTTATTGGCCTTCCAGAACATAAAATGTTTTCATGTTAATAATGTTAAGAGCAACCATTAGATCATACTTATAACTCATGTTTCCTATTAGTTTTTACCCCAGCTTTGCCCTCTGCCTTTTAGTTTCAATTGGTTACTTTAGTTTAATTGCCTCCCATCCAGCTCTCATTGCCAGATTCCCTCAGGGGTCTTTTCAAAACATAAAATTATATTCCGAGTACTAACATTTTCACTCATGTAGTACTTTAATATTGAAATATTTGTTTTAGTTAAATTAAGTCATATTTTGATGCATTACAGCATCTTTTAAATATTTCATATTATAGAGATGGTGAAATTCAACCTTTTCCAAGAAATGTGTATGAAAATGGTTTCTCAGTGACACTTTTTTGTTATAATACTTAAACAGAATTACCTATTTTCCAAATAGTATGAACTCGTTTATAAAATTAGAACTTCATGTTGATATATATCAAGTAATACTTTTATATTATAAATATCGAATGTTCCTGATTCAATAGTCTGTAATTTATGGGCCAGAATCTAGCAATGACCCACTGTTATGTCCTGATGCCTTCATCCACTTGTTTATTCAGCAAATGCTAATTGTTCACTTACAATCTTGTAGGCTCTGATTCAACAAAGGGCTTATTACCATTTTGCTTTTTCATTTGTGATTCTCCTTTAGTCTCTGATTAAAATATTTTTTAAAAGCTTGCATGATTTCTTGCCATCTAGGAAGCTCTAATAATTCACAAAATTATACTTTTCTTCCTTATTGTAATATGTACAACTTGTATTTGGACACAGAACGGCATTGGTCCAGGAAGAAAGATGTTCACATTTCCACACTGGAATCGGAAGTCATAATTTTATAAACTATTTTTTTTTTTTTGAGACAGAGCCTCAAGCTGTCCCCCTGGGTAGAGTGCTGTGGCATTACAGCTCACAGCAATCTCCAACTCCTGGGCTCAAGTGAGTCTCTTG